>DWJK01003044.1:0-13673 GCA_018248815.1 Croniades pieria auraria
AATAGGGGTTGGTGATAGAAGGATGAAAATTTAGGGTTGTATGTGTTTTTTAAAGCCACATTATAAAAAAATAAAAAATAAAAATTTGTCTAAAAATTAAAAAAAAAAATGTTAAGGGTCGACAACCCTTATCACTTAGGGGTCTGAAAAATAGATGTTGGCCGATTCTCAGACCTACTCAATATGCTGACAAAATTTCATGAGAATCGGTCAAGCCGTTTCGGAGGAGTACGGGAACGAACATTGTGACACGAGAATTTTATATATATAAGATATACCAATCACTTTTTAGGCGAGGGGGCTACAACCTAGGCTACATGTCGCTTTTTATCAGGTGAGCTGGCAGTCAAACGCGAGCCTATAGCTGAATAAAAAAAAATAAAAAAATATGTTAATGTAAGTCCGATATATGTATGTATATCAATCTTTTGAATTGCTCTGTGTGGCAATAAGCTCACTATCCATGTAGGGCCGTAAACGTAACTGCTAAAACGTGAAGTATACTGCACTCTTCCGCCTACCACTTTTGGGAATTGCAGGCTTTATGTTACTTATTACGTTAAATGATTTTGTTTGTGCGCAAAAACTCAATGTGCTATAAGTAGCCATTCATTACTTCTCAGACAGTGGCGAGTCGCAATACAAAGTTAAGAATCCGTGATTTTGTACACAAATTACGTCGCTATTCAACATTGGAATAAAAGAAATCGTGTTCTGGCAGTTTGTTAAATTACAGCAAAAAAATAATAACCGTCATTGCAGTTTTCAAAATTGATATAATTGTTTGACATAATTCATTGGAATTTTCTCATGGGGATATTTAATTCAAGGAAAAGGCAAAGAGTAAGAAACGGGAATAGACAACTACTGACAAATACGTAGTAAATAAGTGTTCGGTAAATAGATGTTTCTTAAAAGTAAACAGTTTAAGTATTTAATGAATTAAATAATATAATAATAATAACAAATCAATAAAATTGAATTGAATATTTTTTACAAGAAGGAAGGTTGGAATAGCTATGTTGAAGTGAAAAGAGGAAGTACGAGAATCACAGATAACGAAGCATCAGCTTGAGGACTAAGGACGAAGGCAATACGTTTAACGCAGCACCTAAAATAATGCAGCACAAAAATAAAGAATTTTTTTTCTGTTAGACACTTTCAGCAACTAGAAATATTATTTCGAAGAATCATTAAATTTATAGGGTACAGCGTGAAAGTAATGAAATAATCTAGGTATTTTCTACTGTACCGGTTTTTACGAATGACCTGCAACATAAACCTTACATTGTACGTGGAATATACGAGGATCAATAGATAATTCGACTTGTCTATTCACACAGTCATTTGACCAACAACGTTTCGACTATTGTTTATATTATTGACGAAACCAACGGCTTCTTGGCGAGTTCGTAAAACATACATACACTGTTTGAAATCGCCGAAACGAGGCAAATGGCACATCAAGAAGAGCTCAAGTGAAGCGAGGATGAACGAGAAAGAACGCGATACGAGAGTATCTTAGGAAGTACTTATTCATTTAAATTAGCTGTAATCCTATCGAGGTTAAAGGCTATTGGTTAATTGTAACACCCATAACTTGTACCTATACCTACATATATAGTAATTGCAATACCGTGATACATTTTAATATTTAAACATGTATGTTGTACTGTATTAATAATAGTTTTATTTTTAATATTCATTTTAGAACTTTTCAAACCCAATTTTTCAATTTGTGTATTATACGAGTATATTATAAAAACGGCCTGATTTGATCTATCGTAGTGCTTAACCGCCCCATTTTTGCAACTGTTTTTTTACATATAATTACATATTAACCATAGCCAACATAGTTTCGGTTATACACACTGACCAACAATAATTGTATTTACTGACTGACATCTGTAACCAGGCTCGTGTTAATTATTACGCATTGCAAAAGGAAGTCAATCCTACCTGATTTTACGCGACAATGAGCGTAGGAAACATATTTAGGGAATCAGGAAACATTTTTTACTGATCGTTATAAAAAAACTGACCTCTCCGCTCATCGCTTGACGACTCTCTTCGCTTCATACGACAAGTACTCAAGATATAAGTCAGATAATTTTAACAGATCCGTCTTTTGTTACGGTATACAGCGTGTTATAAATTATGTTGTGTGAGTGACCACCAACCTTCAATTCATTGTGCGCTTTACGTAATTCGACAAAGCGGCCCCGAGAGGGTCGCTTGCGAACAATCTCATCAATTTAAGTTGCATCGTCAATAACCCGTCAAATCAAAAGCCTATAGCGCCACTTATATTTATTCCATTGCACGTTTTGTTCACGCCAGGTTGTTAGGATAGTGATATTTGGAAATCGGTGCCCTCTACCTACCCTGGACGAATTCTGGCGTGATGACATAAAAGTTTTTTCTTTGTTGGACACTCGTTTCTCCGAGAGCACCTGTGTATCAGTGAATCTATAAAAAGCTTTGATAATTTTTTTTCCAAACTTGATGCTGTTCGAAACGCGACCTTAATTAAAAAGACCTGGGGAGAAATTCTCACGGCTTGTACTTGTCTTTTTAATAAAAAAATATTTCTTTTCTACTGATTATTGGTATTTGCTTATATCTGAGGTAGCCACGTTGTTCCAGTGCCGGCTAGTCGAGATACGAATTAAGTGCCTGCCCAATTGTGAAAAACCTTCATGAATTCCTGTCATAATCTTTTGAATCATTTAAAGTATTAAGACTTAATCTGCGGTTTTACTTATATTGATGACACATAACAGGAACCGGAAGGACCGACTTACAGCAGCAGTTTAAAAAACCTCAAAGTACATTTAGATAGTTATGATGCATGATTTTTATTTATTTTTTCAATAATTAATATCGTTTAGAAATTGACGTATCCGACACATTTTTAACACGATTTTATTAAAATACATGTTGATACTTTTGAAACCAATACTCAAACCCGCAAGTATTAGAAACAGAAGATGTTAAGACATTTTTATTGATGTCAGCCTGTCGGCGTATGCGTAAGAAGAATAAAATGGAAATTCATCTTCTTCATTGTGAATTGTGTTACAAAATGGGGACCAAGTTAAAATGGTGGTAGAGCCATCAGATCATTTAAAGGGGGAGAGAGATCGCTCGCGAACACTCTAGGTTAGAACGTCGTTGGACGCAATCGGATTTCGAAAAATTCGTCTGTTAATTTTTCTCTTGTCCGTTTCTTTTGTCAGTTTTTTTTTCTTCGCTGCCAGTGTGTGCGTTGTGTTTCGTTCTTTTTAATTTCCTTTCTTTTCTTTACTTTAGTAGTCGCGGTAATATTGTGCTTCAAGATTGGAAACGTAAGTAATTTAGAATTTTGTTTTTCTTTTAGTATACTATTTTTTTTTACAAAATTAACATGTGTTGTGTAACAGTACAAACTAAAGTGGTTTTAATTTCTTTTAAACGAACAATACATAGTAGTTGGAAAGAATAATAAATTATGATTTATATAATTAAATTGTTTAAGTATTCATCAAGTTAATTATTCAATTGTGTTTATTAAAAAACGTGCAGAATGCTTTTAATTTAGATCGTTTACAACCATTAAAGGTTTTTTATTCGAAGTATAAATATTACAGTTTTTCCATACGTCAAAATTATATTTTAAGAGTTTAAACATCGATATGTTTTACATATGTACAACACAGTATAAGACATATTGAGGGCATGCAAGATTTGATGCTATAAAGATCAGTAAATGGGGCCATTATGAGAATATCATTTTCTTAAAACTGTATTACGAAATGTCAAATATGAGAAAAATCTAGTACACGTTAGTAACAGTCCAACTCTTTCAAGTATCACTTTATATCTTCTTCACGAAACAGTTTATCATATCTTTAAACATCCTATATATTTATACAAATAAAGCAAGATAATATTGAACCGTTTATCAAACAATAAAAAGATAAAAGCTGCACACTCTTTACACAGGGGAAGGAAAGTGTTTTATTAAATTTTAAATAAAGCTAAATAGTGAATCAGTTCTGAGAAAATGTCTCTAATGAGCGCAAATAAACAAAATTTCAATCATAAATGATAGCAGCAGGAAACATCAGATAAAACAGCGGTACGAGCTTCTCGTGTCGATACATCTATCGCGGGTTGTGTAACGCAAGCGAACAGTAAAAATGCAACAGCGAGCTGTGAATGTGAACTATAAATGATCTAGACCTAACTTAGCTCGTAATTCATTCCCAGCTTCGACTCAGTAATGATGTTTATCCGCTGTTCGCACACTCTCGTTGTTCTCAATTCTTAATCCGCTGTTTATTATATTATTTAAAATGCCAATTAGCTATTCAATGGTTTATTTACAAGGAAGGTGTTGGTAAAAAGGATGGATTAGACTTTTTATTAGAGTTTTTAGACAGTCGTATAAGACCTCACATTGATATTGCGCGGTAAAATATGGTTAAGACTACGTGTATATAAACTTTAAATTGTTTTTGTTTGAAATATTGATTTTTATTTATACGTTTGTGTTGCAACGTCTAATTTGGGTATTTTTTTAATGTCTGAGTTACACAGTAGTAGTCCTTGATATAAAAGTCAAAACAACATTCAGGCAAATGTTCTGTTACATGAAGATAGTACGGAGCACGTGATTGTACGGAGTACGAAATGGTGGCCAATCATTTTGTCTAAGTATCCTCTTATTCGATGTTTACTTTAAGAACTTTAGCATATTTTCGATGGACCTAAGAACTTGAATAACTTAAACGTAACATGACACCTGTAATTCTCGAAGGGGTAGGCAGAGGTGTGTAATACACTCCCACGTTTCACCAGTTACGTTTAAGTCCCATCATGGAATAGGTGTTGAGGAAATATGATTATATCTGTCAAACACGCAGACCCGAGTGATGTACAGAAAACGCTGCTCCTCTGAGGCTCCCGAGCTGTTCTCCCTCACTCAGCCCTTGGAACAAGGATTTTCATATGTGAATTGTCTTATTTAGTAACTGTAAATTGCACATTATCAAGCGAACTGTGTTGCATGTAACATTAGAAATATTATTGCGTTTAAAAACGTGACAATGGCCTGAGAATGAGATGGTATCGGGTCCATGAAGGATGATATAATCGTAGGATAGGTTTTTATGTTTTTCCATCTATTTTGTTTAGAAATTTAATCATGAATTCTAAATACTTCTTGGTTTTGTTTCCGGGTGTTAATGAAGGTCACTTCTGGATTCTAAGCAGTATAAAATTATAATTCTCTTCCTCTTTTTCAAAATATTAAGAACCTAACTATGTACTTGTGTCGTTATATAAATTTATAACGGTATATAAATTGCGAAGGGCTGAAGATCGAGCTCAATGGCGTGCCGTTGGAGAGGCCTATGTCCAGCAGTGGACGGGAGTAGGCTGATCATGATGATGATGATGATGATATAAATATAATTTTAGATTAATCTGGTAGATCATACTACTGGCATCTCATGAGCACTTTTCCGAACAGAGAGTTCGAGTGGCATATTAAATTAATTTCTTTATTATAATACATTTCATTGCTCTATTAGTATTATGACAAAGGTTTCTGTATTTCTTTAAATAAATAACTAGATTTTTACTTACTATAATTTATGTTAGTTGTAGCGATACGTATCTAGTTGTAAAATGAGTTATTTATATAGTTAGCATATATGATTATAGATATAGTTACAGTGATAGTCGTAATTTGTTAAAATGAAACGTAAACACTCAATCGCGTAACGTTTATTAACATTTCGCGCGGTAGTGCGCAGATGGCATTACAGGTCATGATAATAGCTTGAGAAAGGTGATAACCGGGGCACGCTGTGACATAACCGTGTAACACTTATATTAGTTTGTGTTGAAAATTGTCAACTACAGTAATGAGGCTTCATAAAAATATTTCTAACATAATTAACGACCTAATTAAATATACTTATTATGTTATGAATAGTTAATAAGCTCTATTATGACCTAGCAAGTTGGAGGAAAGAGTATTGTAGAGTTCAGATTTTTGTAAACCATCAAACTTATATAAGTACGCATATAGGAAACAAAATCACATCATCTAATATTAATATTATTATAAAAACATAAGCTATATTTAATATATCTAATATTATTAATGAAATATAATTACTAGACTTTATTTTGAAGAGGGTCCCGCCTTTGCAACTTAGTTTAAAGTAAGCACCAAAGCAAAATTCCAGAACAATTTTTTTTCAAAAATTTCGTTGTTAAAAATGATAACCGAATTTATCATAAAGCCGTTATGTAGAGACAGCCGTTGACGTTCTGATGAGTTTCTAACTCTAGCTAGCATTCTATAACTACAATGCGCCATTGGATTTTGGATCGCGTGACCACAATCAAAACAGCATAAGAAAGTTATAATTTAGCTTAAACAATTGAAAACTTTTTTTCAAGATGCAGTGAAAGTTCAAACAAACCGATGTAAATTGAATAAACAAGTGTGGATAAAGTTATGCCTGTCTTGGCGTGGATTATGCTTCTCTATACTGCCATTATAATTGCTTGCCATTCGACCTGGTGCTTACATTATTTATACTACTATCCTTGGTATGCATGTTAACACTACGGTATATTTTATGGAGATTATTGCTGTGCTAAGTGGACTCTATGGTTCTACATTTCTAGATCACTAAGTAGATTTTATGAATCTGTTTAAAAACATACTCTAACTCTACATTCGTAAGTTCAGCTTATCATTCTACTTTCATAAACAACTGAAATACACGGTTGAAAATGTGTTAACGAGCGTTACAACTATAATAGTCGAAGCTTCCTGTACCACGTCGATGCGGAACGAATTAGTAGAGCTACAGATGAACTCTATCAACATGTAGAACGAAATTCGTATTCAGTTGACCTCTGATGAATTTTAACGCTGTTATGCAATGATTACTCCCTAAGCCGATTACTTGACGTACTCTACGGAGAATTACAACTCTAGAAAATTAGTCAATATTTTACTAAGTGTAGTATAAGTGATCAATACTCAGTGCGAATAAATTGCGATTAAATTGCGAATTGCGAATATCTGGATTACAAGAGCCTCTTCAATTTAATCATATCCTCAATGTTATCAACAAATGTGGATGTACATATGTGTGATTATTCAATTACAGATGAACCATTTATGAAATATGAAATAACTTACACTGATTGCTGAGCGGTCTGTTGGTTCAGTGATTAGAGAGTCTATCTGCTGATCTGGGGTTGTGGGTTCAATTCCCTCATTGAAGTAATATTTGTGCGGGCAGTACGAATATTTGTTCTATGTTTAGATGTTAAATTATTATTTTAGATGTATGTATGTGTATAGCAATGTGCAAATTGTCATTATATGCAGGGAACTTAATATAAATACATAGTCTGGCCATAAATACTGTTATAATTAAAAATAAACAAAATATTACTTTTGAATTTGGAATCTGTCATTTTTATACGATTGTCAAATGTTTGTGTACCAGGCGGTACACAAACATTTCACTAATACCAAGAGTGTATGGAGGATTTTAAAAATTGTATCTGGTTCCATATCTACTTCTGTAATGCAATCACAGCTATTCGGTGCTCTTTATCACCTCACTCCATTACAATATCACAAAATATTTTACAATATATTAGCGCGAAAATAAGAAAACACAATGAACAATCGCATAAAAATGACAGATTCCAAATTCAAAAGTACCTAATATTTCTTTTATTTTTAATTGTAACAGTATTTATGGCCAGACTAAGTAGTTATATGTTAAGTAGTTACTGGTATTAATGCATTCATACCATAAATACTAACGATCGAACACATTTTTAGCTGTACGAAAATCGACTTTTTTATTTGTTTCTTGAAGAATCTCATGTACCCCCATATTGTTTACCTTTCTAATTAATGTGTCATTATCGTTCTTTCCATTATTTTAACGTACCCAGATGTATCCCCGAGGCCGTGGACCCGTGCAGCTTGAGGCTGTGCGAGCAGGCGTGCGAGGTGCGCGGTGAGCGCATCTGGTGCTCGTGCCACCAAGGCTTCATATTCGACCCGGAAAACTACGGTCGGAAGCAACAACCCTACTGTGTTGGTAAATAAAAGTATCTCTATTTCTTTATTCCTAATAGGTACTATTTGCGCAACTTCTGGCTATTAATTATTATTTCGAGGTTTTTTCTTTCATCATAGAAATGGAAGTTCAATTGAAGCGTAAAACAAGCGGTTTTTATTGATTACATGTGGTTTAAATAGGAAGTTGCAACCCTTTTAATGATTCAAAGCACGCATTTATCGTTAACTTGTCCTCCATTGGACACTTCACATAAGCGATCGGTCATGAGTATTATCTACCAGGTAAATCGCAATTATTGTTCTTGCTAGAACTAATAAGGAATGAAGCGCGATTTATGGGACGGCCTAACTCAGACAAATCATGAATCTTTGGCAGGATGCCGACTTCCGTTTGTGTCTATGTGCAATAATCCCAACACAAATTTTGAATATAAAAATATTTAAATAAATATATTATTAATTTAGGAAATAAGCAAATAACGAATATATTTAAATAATATCTAGATATATACGTAGAGGAACTTGTTTGAAGACTGGTTAAAGAGAGAACTATATAACAAAATATTTCAATCTATAGTGAGATTGTCTTGGCTGTCGATGATTCATTCATACAAGAATGACTTCTTTAATTAATTTAATATTAATCGGTTTTCTTAATTATTTTTTGATCTTTAGCATCATAGACATTCTTCTACCTTATGTTTACTTCTATTTTCGGTTTAATGCCAAGTTCGATGAGTTAAGAGGATACTCTTATCCTCTTAACAATAGGAATTTCAAAGTCTTGAGTTAGCAATGTCTGGAACACCATATAATCCAGGTCATTACTTATATGTGCTGTTTTCCATTTGTGTTTTAAAGCAACTTAAAAGCGACTTATAGATAAATACATCTGCTAATGACTTGACTATTTCTTAATGTTATAGACATACATGTGTTTTGTTTATTGTTACGATCACATAATATGATGTGAGAACACTTAAGAATACATAATCTTCTGTACCCGATCTCAAATATCATTAACTATCCTATTTTACTTATAGCTGAGTAGCTATTTCTGGGGATCAATTTTCTAAGGTGTGTATTTTAGGGTTATTCTGTGAAGTTAGGGCACTAATATGGTACCAACATGTTTTTAAAATTATTACCCAGTATCGAACTGTGGACCGTCAAAGTAGTGGGACTTACAAAATATGTATACGCATTGATATGGAATAATTCCCTTGAAATTCTTAACTTTATTACTGACATTTGCGTAAAAAAACAATAATAATCGAGCCATTTATTGTTCCACTGTTGGAATATGGGTCTCCTCTCATATTGAGAGGGTTAAGGCCACAGCCTGCCAGGCTGGCCATGTGCGGGTTGGCAAACTTCGCAGACCTTAGAATTTTTATTTATAAATTCTAAGGTGTGCAGATTTCCTCACGATGTTTACCTTCACCGTTAGCAAGTGATATTTAACTTTAAAACGCACTTTTGTAAAGTGGTGCGCGCCATGGATTTAAACCCAGCACCCTCGGAATGAGAGTCTGAATTCTTAACCACTAGGCTATCACTGCTTAAATTTGTACGCCAAAATGCAAAATTAGAGGGCCGTTACATTAAGCAATCCCAAAATATATTGTATCTACTGTAAATAAAACATAACTATAACATATATGTACCTATTGTAACCAGCGAGGCATGGGTGCGTATTTGTGTAACAGCTCCGGCGTTGCAAATATCCATAGGTGACGTTGAGCAGTAACCTTCAGGTAGTCCGTCTACCTGTTCGCTAGGCTACATACATACAAAATGTTAACAAATGAATATAAATATAATATGTTTTTATTTGCAGTGGATCTTATTCTAAATTACGCGTCGTCTCGTGTCGGCGTAAGGTGCGAAAAGTTTCTATATAATAAATTAATATTGATTGTAACGTTGCAGACGTGAACGAGTGCGCGGACAACAACGGCGGCTGCGCGCAGCGCTGCCTCAACGAGCCCGGCGCGCACCGCTGCGACTGCGCGCCGCCGCTCACGCTGGCCGCCGACGGCGCCGCCTGCGTGCGGCCCTTGGCCATCGCCCTGCCGGTGCGCCGCCCACCTACCCGCTCATATCGCGTGCATTTACAGTTGTAACAATGGTGTTCGATTGGCAAGCAGAATAGCGTCATCCGAGTTCGGGTATCATTCTATCCAACGGGACAATTAAACTGACACGCCAATAGAATTACGTTTCCAGAAAATACCGTATAAAGATAGATAAGTCCATATGCCGCATAGGAGCCGCTGCCGCTGGTGCGCGCGGCATCACGCTGCTACGCGCCGTGCGACGCGGTGGCGCGGCTGGCGCGGCGCGTGCGCGCGCTGGCCGAGCAGTTGCACGCCGCGCGCCTGGCGCTGCGCGCGCTGGCCGACGCCGCCGCTCTCAAGGGAGAAGGTCGCCCGCTTCCGTACGCCCGCGCACCGCACACGCACTCACTCTACCTAACCCTCACATCCAGACCGCAATCATTTATATTTAAGAGTGTATCTGCTATTTGCTTTAACTGTTTGAGTGCGGCGGAGCGCTATCGCGATACACTTGTCGTATGCCAAGAATGCGGAGGAGCGCGATAGTGCTACTCCTGTTCTCTTACGCATGTCGTTCAGCACTTATAGCATATATATAAGAAAATTATTCGGCACTCAAGCGGTTAATTACTATTATTCACAAAGTGCTACGTATAAACAATCCCCCTCATATTCATGTAACAGTAAAACAATGGAAGTGTAAAGGTGTTCAGATAGTTCAAATCCTTATTTAACACTGCTACCAATTGCACAGAATATAATTATGTTGTAATTTCCATAAATTAAGCAATAGTCATTACAGGTGTTGGCCATTCTGCAGATGGAGCGTTTGGGTACAGAGTGCTGGACTCCACCGCACCGCTGGAAGGCGGATATTGTCGTTGTGAAAGGGGACCGAGGGTCAGTAGCATTGATCACTGATTACATAAGAAATAATTTCAAATCGATTACTAAAAAATTTTTTTTCCGTACATTGCATCTTTTAATTTTTAAAAGTATTTAAAACGATCTGCACTTTTCTGGCCTTCGACCTACTTTTATGTCAACTTTTAATATTTACGATCAGCGCTTTTAAAACATACTTAAATGCAACAGACATAGAGACAAAATTACGTACGCAATAATAAAATACACAAATAAAAATTTACTGTACGTCTGTACAAATATTAAAAGTTAATAAATGTACTCAATCTCCTCTTTTGTTCCTAGGGTCCTCCAGGGCCGACAGGAATGGAAGGACCTAAAGGAGAAATGGGACCACGGGGACCGAGAGGCGCCCGGGGCCCCAAGGGCTCGTTAGACCTGATGCTGCTCTTACTGGCTGACATCAGACACGACATTCATAACTTAGAGGCGAGAGTCTACAAAGATGGTGAACGGTGGGAACAAAAACTTTGTTCTCTTGTTTCTTACTGTTCTGTACTTATTTATGCACTATTTTATGTGATACCAGTATCTGTCAATTACAGAACAGAATTATGGTAATACAGACGAGGTACTTAAATAAAGAGGGTACATTTATCTCCTAATCCTATGTATCACACATTTTTGATGACAGTCATTTGTGTCTTGTTTCATAGAATGTGCTGTCTTCTGAACATTTAATTAGCAAGGCATTTTACATTTACTTTTTAATTTTTATCCCCTTTATCGCTTCGCTATTTGACACGAAACTACTCTTGAAAGAAAACGGTTCAGCCTATAGTCTGCCGCGCTGCCAAAGTGCGGGTTGGTAAACTTCACACGTCTTGGAGAAATTTTTTTTACATCTACCATAAAACACCAAATTACAATACCTTATTTTAACTATTTATAATATTATATTAAAAATGTAATTGCAGACCAGAGCGTTTCAACTTACAAAAGGCTTGGCGACGGCAACAGAAACAGGAGAAGTTGGAGAAAGAGAGCAAAACGGAGCAAGAGTTAGAAGCGTACACCGCGCCATCGCTAGTGGGGTCGGATGGGCCAGTGGACATTTCTCCTAATGGTTAGTCTTGTCAATATAGAAGAACTCAGGAACTCAACTATTTATGAACTCTACTGCTACTCAAAAACCATTCTCAGTACTTATTACAGCCGACACAAAAATATTACTAGGGAGTTTTACCATCATAAAATTATTTCTATAGGTATCTTTTTAACATACGATAAGGCCAACGTTTGATTGATTCTACCTGATGGAAACACAGAAGCTGTTGTTTCTGGCTCTCAAACATTGATCTAAGTACTTAGAAACAAATAGTGACGGAGAGATCATCAAATTAATAAAATTCTTGTCAACTTTTCATTGGTGCTTTTTGCAATTATAAAAGAACCTTTCACTTTCATTAACTTTTGTAGTATATCAAATACCCAAAAATGGAATTGCGACTCGTATTTAACACATAATTAACTCGCGGCAGGTCTCAACGGAGCAATAACGCGGAACGCGGATACTACCACGGACTGGTCGCTAGTGAAAGGGGAAACCGACCGTTCGGACTCTACAGAGGACCTGGACGACATGGACGAGAAGCTGCGTCAGTTCCACATGCTGGCCAGCGCCACCAGCCCCGGAGACGACGAAGCTCTCGACACAGACTATGATTACAGCTTCTATTAGGAGTACATAAAATCGATGGATCTAATCTGAGTTTCATTTACAAATACTACTTACCTACTGTTATTTCTGTGGAATACCTAGTACAAAATAACTAGTCTTGCCGTAAATACTGTTACAAAGAAAAACATTTTTTTATTGTACTTAACATTTATTACTATTACAGTTTATTAGTTTAATACATTAATATAAAACCTTCAAAATTGTATAAAGCTTATTCGAAGTGGTTTCCATTGGCTGCTTTACAATCCTTTAAACGTTGAGGACAGTTATCAATAGCAGCACGCTTCACTACCAATCGTATGGATTGTTTTAGGGACTCCAAATTATCATGGCTTTTAGAGCAAGCCTTACTCTCTAAAACTGACCATAAATCATAATCCAGTGGATCAAGATCAGGACTAGATGACCGGTCAGTCTTCAGCTCTGATGAAGTCCGGAACGATCGTTTCTAACCAAGATTGGGTGAATCGAGCTTTATGACCCGGCGCCAAGTCTTGCTGAAAGGACCATTCTTGGTTATTGAACATGGTGATGTTAAGAGGCTTTACTACCATCTCAAGAATGGCATCTTGATACACTTGTGCCGATATTTTGATATCTTTTTCACAAAAATGTGGCTCCGTCACTCCTTCATAGCTAACACCCCAGGAAACCATTACTGAAGTTGGATAATGCCCACGTTGTAATCTGTTGATTACCTGGAAAGCTTCTTTAGAGCTTTCAGCATAAATACGGTCATTTTATTTGGTAAAATATTGCTCAATTGTAAAAATTTTCTTATCCGTAAATAAAATTTTTCTGTGACCTCCCTTTGCTTACCGCTTAAGTAATTGTTTCGATTTTACCACCCTATTCTTTTAAAATTATCAGTTAAGAATTGACCAGTGCGTCTCTT
>DWJK01003045.1:0-13672 GCA_018248815.1 Croniades pieria auraria
TAGTGACTCGGAGTCTGGAATTGTGTCCGGTGTATGGCAATAGGCTCACCACCTATTCCATGGGACTTAAACGTAACCGGTGAAACGTAAGAGTGTACTACACTCCTCTGCCTACCCCTTAGGGAATTATAGGCGTAATGTTAAATATTGATTGCCGATCGGAAGTTTTTGCCTATCACTGGATCTGGTGTTACTGGAACAAATGATAACGAGCTAATAAAATAAATGAATACACAAATTCCGATAAATGGATATTTATTATAGCACTTCTTATTCAAATTAATTGTAAACTAGCGCACAAATGTAAACGTTCCAACAACAAAGTACTTAAGGGTATCAATGCTGGACCAAGGCGTCTTGATCCACAATACTGACTAGAAAAATTATTTACTCGATACATCGACAAATTGAAAGTAACGAGTCACTGAATAACAACAGACGTTCACGACCCGATCGATCAAAAATGGCGGGATAAACAATTTCTTTTCACGATTATACAATCCAGCATAACACTTAATCGGCAGCGTAAATGTCGTGGGATGGTAACTCTAGAAATGAATACCAATATTTCATAACAGTCTGGTTACATTCGATTGCATTGTTAACATAATTTTTCTACGAGCAAAGATCTCAGTCATAACGTTATTTCATGTAAATATTGTGAAATCTTGCGTCAGCAGTTGACTCTTGGTCAGATAACTGAATGGCAGCTCAGCAAGATTGTTATATGCCAATCATTTTTGACACTAATTGATCATGTTTCTTTTAATTTAAAATGTACCTCTTCGAGCTTCCCATCAGTCAATCACGCAGCCGGCCATACGTTTCTCTAATACATGCATACATATCTTCACGCCAAGTCCCTTACGGGGTAGGCAGAGAGCACGGAGTGCCAAATATCCCTGTCCTTGCATATGTGCCGTGCTTCTTCCACATTCATCAATCTCTTCATACATGCACGCCGGTTTCGAAGAGTTCTAACTCCCCCATCTGTTAGAACACGACCTATTTGGTCGAGATAGGTGAGCCTTGGTCTCCCTCGGCAGTAGCATCCATCAACATTCGCATTGTATATCTGCTTCGTCATTCTTTCGTCAGGCATTCTTTCAACATGTCCGAACCATCGGAGCATGATGGTATAATATTAACATAAATCAAGCTTTACATTTGCGTATGAAGAATATATTCTATCCCACTTTTCCTGAAAGTTGAATGCCCTAAAGAAAGTAAAATATCGAATATATTCATACTTACTCGTATGTGGGAATTGACACGTGTAGAATTGCATTTAATTATTCACAGACAAGTCTGTGGGTTTATAATAAATAATAATAACTAATAACTCTATCAGTAATCGCATCTTTGCCAATTCTAGTTAATCAATAACTTCTTATAAGTGAGTTTCAATTTAACTCCTGATCAAATATATTTGTAACGTGAGGATATTCTATAGAACCCAATTCGTCTTTTGACTGAAACTTTACGGAATCCCTTATATTAATATAAAGTTCACTACCTTATTGAATTATTTTAAGATAAGAGGAGTACACATTCTCTTTTGAACGATAAAGGCACGTGTTGACCTCGAGTAGAGAACTACGCTATTACATTACTATAGCTAGACCGGTTTCTGCCGTGAAGCGATTATCACACAATTTGTATTTCAGTCTAGAAGGTGTGGTTATCGGTCGCTTATACTCAATGCGCTTGTCTCAGAATCGAAGTAATAGTAGAATCAGAAGTAATAGTAGTGATGAAAAACTTTGAAGAGGACAGACACTGGCCGTATTCTTACTAACGTATATTAAGTGCACAAATTTTCCTAAATGTCTCGCTGTGTTTTAAACAATTGATACTAGCAATAATCTTTACCAATTAATATGTGCTGCACTAATTTATATACCACTCCTATTCCCACAATCCTATTCGAGGCTGCTTTTTATTGTACTCGTAGCTCGTTTACAACTCTCATCACGGAATGAGAACGACGAACCGTCATGTGTGGTTAGCAAAAAAGTCACACGCAAACGACGTTATAAATATAAAGCGACCGTCCCCTGCAGTCGTCAAAGTTACCCTGAAATTTTTACTGCCGATAACCAGGTCAGGTTCGTAAATAGACCTTTCAAGAACATGCGCTGACCTTCCCGTAGCATGCCATATTTTCTGGCCAAACCGTGTTTATGTTGTGTAAACAGGTGATTAATGAATTTAAATACTTTTAAATTTACTTTTAAGGAATGGACCGAGTATGGCTTTTGTGGTGTACGTCATATTTATTATTCGTTTATTATATGAGAAATATGCACTTTTTACACCTTTATGTTTACTGATTAGTAATGATAAGTTTCAGTTTTCAATTTAAGTCGAAAAATAAAATAACGTTAATTTCTTATATACGTGTTGCTTCGGAAACACATCGAGAGCAATTAATACAATCTATAGAGGGATATACTTAAAGAAAAAGATTGGAAACATACATATGAAGAGTTACAAAATAGAGACCAAAACCCATTAGTAATTACATACGAGTATAGTCGCTGTTCTCTTACTCAGTACCATGGCTTCTACTTACTAATAATATTTATGAAAGTAGAAGAAGCGCCTCAGTTCTGTAAGAATAGAGATAGGCATTCATTCTCTCTGCCTACGCTATAAAAGACCTGCCTAATAAGTCGCACTTTTAATATATAGATACGAAAATAGGTGTGTCGGAGCCACATAGACAATTTCGATTAGATTTATAGATTAGATAGCCCGGTATTTAATAATTCCGTTACGTAAATTATATTCACGTATAACATTCCAATCGTGTAAAACCCTGATCCACATGAGAAGATGACTTCATTATATGTATATTCGTATAGGCGTTTTCCATTAAATAAACACGATTTCCGCCGAACCAACCACTTGATTGAGATGTTATCATTGCCGAAGTTTTGATTAAAATAAACACTGTTAGAAAAAAATTAAAAATTATATTAAAAAAATAACCGTTGCTTTATTCTCTTATACATACCTACATTAGTTTTAAATTTAAATATCACTTGCTGACGGTGAAGGAAAACATCGTGAGGAAACCTGCACACCTTAGAATTAAAAAAAAAAAAATAATTTCTAAGGTGTGTGAAGTCCCCAACCCGCACTTGGCCAGCGAGGCGGACTACGGCCTTAACCCTCTCAATATGAGAGGAGACCCATATTCCAAACAGTGGAATGCTAATGAGTCGATTATTATATACATACCTACATGTCAAGAAATTCGCAAACGAACAGGCAGTAGACTCGAATGGCAGGTAACGCTAATAGATAAATACAACCTGCAACCGTTAAATGAGGTTATAGATGTTCTCTACTACTCCAGTAAGGAACGTGGCGTGAAGATATTACAATAATAATAAGATTATAGGAATAGGACTATCAGAGTCATTGTGTTTAATCAGTATAGGTATTTTGTTGTTTTGTTCATTACCAAAAAAGTTTCTCTAGATTTTAAACCTTACTCATTACTAATTTTTCGTTAATATATACCCGTCTGTAGGTATATCTGTTTAATTCTAGATGTATCCCCTTTAAAATGTGCAACGGAAGTGACATACGCAAACGTCATGCACAGCTTAAAGACACTATGAATCTAATTGTCATCCATCTCATTCTTTCATTCCAATGACTCATCCAAACAATTCATACTGCATGTTCATTTATTATTATCCATTCATTGGCACGGGCAGAGATCACTCTCTATCATCAAAAGTCAGTATCACTTGTCTTTATAATTCGACCTAGTTCCGCGAATTTTAGTTTCTAGATTCCTTTTTTTATATAATAAGAAGGGTACGATTAAATTTAGGATTTAGTGTGTTCTATCCTATTCCCTATTACTGAAAAGTAGTAGGAGAGAACAAAAAATGAGTTGACTGTGAATGAGTGTAGTACACTCCCACGTTTCAACCAGCTACGTTTACGTTCCATGGAATAGGTGGTGAGCCTATTGACATACACCGGCACAGATCCAGACTCCGAGTCACTACTAGATATTCTAAATTAGAAAAATCCAATAGTGCCCGACCCGGGATTTGAACCCAGGACCTCCCGATCGGCAGTCGTAATTGCAACCACTCGACCAACGAGGCAGTCTTGAAGACACGATTATCTTCGAAACAAACATAGATGAAAAAGTAACATAGCGCCAAGGAGAACATCTAACCGTGGTTTAATTTATTGTTTAACATAGCGTTTTAATACTTGTAGCTCTGTAGCAACTTGTAGCAACTTGTAGCAACAAACTAAACAATATATATCCAATCGTGGTTCTCATTTCTTCTTTAACATAGCGTTTTAGTACTTGTAGCTCTGTAGCAACTTGCAGTCACAAACTGAACATATATCTAATCGTGTTTACATTTCTTCTGTAACATAGCGTTTTAATATTTGGGGCTCTGTAGCAACTTGTGGCAACGATGTTAAGAAATCCTTCTACAAATGTGGCAATTTCTTAATGATTACTTCGGCTTTGCACTAGAGAGCCAGAGCCAGAGCGCAAACTCTCAATATGAGAGGAAGATATTACAACAGTGGAATAATAAATGGGTCAATTACTATTATGTTTTTTTTTTTCTTCTGCTCTATCAATATCTTTAGAATTCTGGTAGTTGGTAATTAACGAGAATCGATTTTATAAAGAAAAAAACTGGGGACCATTGTAAATAAGTATATATTATTATGTATGTTTTTTTTATTTGTTTTTTCTTCTGTACCGTCAACCATTCTTTCTTCTGTACTAAGGGGTACAAGGGCGAGTTTAATGCATAATGTCATTCTCTCCCAGTCAACCCTCTGTAATGGATACAGCATATGATAGGTGCATACTTTGCTCTCATAATCTTATATATACAGAATTATATAGCTCGTCAGGATTAAATAGCCGTGTGTTGAAATATCCCAATATATTTATTTATTTATTATATTCTGTCAGTTTATTTTTCTTAAGCAGTTCGTGTAAATGGGCGCAAGGCACCATCTATCGGCGGTAGTTGTTATGTTCCAGCGGTCTAAAGCTATTTTGTGTTTGAGATGGTTAGTTTGCCGCGTAAATGCTTAAAAACAAAAACCTGTAAAGGGTTGACATCATTGTTCCGAATCGGATGTTATTGTTTTGTGTGGTTTCATTTGGATCCCTCTTGCGGCGCCTTCTCTTGGCGGGCGGTGCGGGAATAATGATCGTTAAACATTATTGTTAAAATATAATTTGTATAAATTACATCATTTTTTAATTATGTAAATATCATTTAAATATTTACTTTTAATATTAAGTTATAATTTAAGAATTGTTTTTATTTTAATTCATTTGTTTGTTATAAAAGAAATTGTAGCTATTACGAGGCGGGTAAAAACCAACTCAATAATGAAAAAGGGGGTATTATTGTACTATCAATCGTGCGGGTATAATCTTCTATAATATAATAATATACGGAAAAGAGTCATTTCCGTATTTGTTGTCCTTATGGCATCTCAACGCGAAAATCTTGTTGGCTTACGCCGACATATACAAATTTAAAATAAATAAGGTAATAGGCATATTAATAATGATTTATTTTATTATAAATCTATACCTAACATTTTCTTATAGTTTTACATTCAAACAAGAACAAAAATATGTATTATATGGGGAATTTTTTTTTTTTTTTTATTAGCTAAGAGCCTGTCTTGTGGATTCTAGATATTTACATAGTTCACAAAAAATATTTTTAAAGTTAGTGGAACATCAAAAATTCTAAAACTGTGCGGTTAGTATATTCATTGAATTGTTGGGACGCCTGCCAATCGCTCAGCCGCCGGAGGTCAGCGTCACCTGAAAGCTCTCACGAACACGTCTATCGACACGGCTCTCGTAACTCGACTTTCAAGTGCATTTGTATGAGGTGGAGAATATTTCTGAAAAATGACCGCTAAATCTGTAGCAAAACTCGACAACGCTGAAAATAGAATGAGTAGTTTTCGATACATAAATATGTATGCTTTACTGTGTATACTCGTATATTATAATGTAATAAAACTGAAATTGTCTTGGTTGTTTGTTCGCGCTAATCTCTGAAACTATCCGTCGGATTTGAAAAATTATTTATGTATATTGTAGTCAGTTTCATGAAAAATGCTATAGGCTACCTAGAATGATGCCATAAATATTAAATACCCTTTAAATTTACGTCTATGGTACGGTCCGGTGCAGCGAAAATCAATGTGTATTAATGCCACTTAAAAGAAAAACTAAACATGTCTGTGCTGAAGTACTGTGGTTTACCTATCAGCGATTTCTTTTAAATTATGCGCTAGTGAAACTGCGAACCACAGCTGGGAATAAATGTGTTATTATAAGTTATGTCAAAACAAGAGTCAGTAGGCACAAAAAGGTACGATATAAAAAATTTACCTATGTACTCATATAATTCGGTGTATATGGCTTTACCACTGGTGAGATATAAATCTCTGAAGCATGTCACTCCCCCACGCAGCGCCGCAAGCGCATGATACGAGTCACGTTATCCCGAATACCATTACTTCCGATGAGACATTGCGTGTTTTTAAATATTACTTTTGAAAGCAATTATCTCGACATGTATAAGTGTTGTATTTGCGATTTGTATGTCCGGATAACCCTGAGAGTAACTCCAGATTATAAATAAATTCCGTCCTAATTACGACCAATATATTGTCACCCTTATTTATGAATTCTTCCGGACATGGTCCTGAAAAATTTAGTCTGCACTACTTTTATTAAAGTCCTAAAGCTAATTATTCTCTCTGTTATCATTATTATTACTATTAATGCTAGTTAATAAGGTATCCTTATATTTACCTAGGACGTAGCAAAGATAAATAGATCTAAAATCAGTCTAGATTTTTTGTTCCTATTGAGGTCACAGAATTAATGTATTATTTTGTGCTTGTATTGAATTTACGAGTGAAGAAAAACCAGTAAGCGAACGAGTTATCGACAGAAACATGAGCAATCCTTTGAAAACCAAGCCTTGGATATTGCTAAATCCAAGTCTATACCTCCTTATAAATTACATACGAATCTGAAATTATGATTTGACATGAGTATACTTACAAATAGTTGAACATCGAATGCAGATAAACTTAAACAGTAAAACAGTAATCATCATCATCATCATCATCAGCCTATCTCAGTCCACTGCTGGACATAGGCCCCCCACAATGAGCGCCATCGCGCCCTGTCTTGAATAGTAATGATTTAAATTGTTCCTTTCATCTGCTTTTTAGATACCACATATGCGGTAGACAGATCGTAAAAAAACTCTCGACACCTGTTTTACTAGGGTATAATCGTTACACGAAGCAGTCATTAAGAGTGTGACTTTGGCATGAGAATGGCCAAACAAGAGACAGCTGGTCGTGTGTCATTCTTGCTCGTTTACAGATTCCTTTTTTCAAGCTAAATAAAAAGTAAAGAAACATAAAAAAATCCTGGGAAATGTTAATCAATATTAGTTTGTGGGAGATTTAAACCCTTTTTATAATGTAAATAGTATTTTATTACAATAAATTCATAGGACTGCCTCGTTAGTCGAATGGTTGCAAGCGCGACTGCCGGTCGGGGAGTCCTGGGTTCAAATCCCGTGTCGGGTACTATTGGATTTTTCTAATATAGAATTTCTAGTAGTGACGCGAAGTCTGGAATTGGGCCCGGTGTATGGCAATAGACTCACCACCATGAGATTATACGTAACTGGCGAAACGTGGGAGTGTAGCCTCCACTCCTCTGCCTAGCACTTCGGGAATTACAGGCGTGATGTTACGTTAATTTGTTATATTACATGCTGATGTCGAAATTGAACAATATTGATGCTACTGTGATGATCAATATCGCGGACAGTGTTATCTCGACGACATTGGATGATTTTAGTTTTTTTTAATAAATTTTCTTCTTCCTCCTTAGGTATTTCTATCAAACCAGAATCAAGTTATACAGATCAAGTCAGTCATAAGAGTGAGTGTCCTGGAAACCCTCAAAGGTTGGAATTCAGAACTTGGATCTACTTTGCCGAAAACCAGTACTGATTATATTAATCGGTATTATTGATATCCCCCAACTTAGTTTCCTGGGATATTTAAGTTTTAATACACCATAAGGCAAAGGTCTCTTAGGTAGGGAAATTTGCAAGAGGTCCAATGAAAAGCCTACTTGGGGCGTAATTATAACTGAGTGTTTATAATAATAATAATCAGTCATTCCACTGTTGGAATATGGGTCTCCTCTCATATTGAGCGAGTTAAGGCCATAGTGTGCCACGCTGGCCAAGTGCGGGCTGGCAGACTCCACACTCCTTAGTAATTTTTTTTATTTTTATAAATTCTAATGTGTTCAGGTTTCTTCATGATGTTTTCCTTCACCGTCAGCAAGTGATATTTAAATTTACAACGCACTTTTGTAAAGAGGTGCGCGCCGTGGATTTGAAACCAGCAGCCTCGGAGCGAGAGGCTGAATTCTTAACCACTAGGCTATCAGTGCTTTTTCATATAGTAAGTCATATAGTGATTCATATAGTATCAATATATTAATTAATATCAATATATCAATTAATATAAGGACAATATTGATCTATATTAAACGGGGAAGCTAAGCATTTATTTAGATAAGGATTAATACTGAACAGAAGAGAACAGCCTCGAAATTTTGAACATAAAAGTAGTTATTGTGAGTGAACCATAAGAGATAGATACATGCTATCGGGAACTTTTTTGTAGTATTTTTGTTGATCTACGATTCTTTAGTACATCACTCATCTTCCTCAAGAATTGCACTATCTTTTAGTAAAAACCGTTCAAAAATCCGTTCCGTAGATTTTGAGAAAATCGATCACATACAGATAGACAGCTTTTGGGCACTTTTTTTTATAATATTTATAGTGATATAATATATGAAATATCAAATTAATGTTATCGCCAATTATCGTGCGGAAACGGATCCATTCAGGTCGACGGGGTCATTCGACGACAGAAAATAAATCGAAAAATTTTATTGGAGTCCCCCCATAGTTGAGCTTTTATGCCCTTATGTAGGGTTTGAGTACGAACAGATTCATTGTCCCGCAAACAGTCGTAAATCCCCGAACATTGGACTGATCCGTCCTCTGGCTTAATAAAAAAACGTATACACGGCGAACGAGAACGGCATTGTTCGCGGATGTAATTTATATTCAGTAAACTGGCTTATAGTGGATGTGGCACATTGCTGCGGTCGTTTCTAGAGTTTTATGCATGCGAAATGATTTGCGTGATGGAAAGTATGCAGGGAGTATCCTACTATACACTCCGCCTTATGGCAAATAACACCAAGAATAAAATCGATAACCACAATAATAAAATCGATAACAACAAAAACAAAGTCGATAAAAACAATAATAGGATCCATAAGAATAATAATGAAATCGATAACAATAATCATAAAATCGATAACAACGATAAAGAAATCGATAACAACACCAACCAAGTTGATAACAATAATAATAAAATCGATAACAAAAGTCATAAAATCGATAAAAACAATAATAAACTCGACAACAACAATAATGAAATCGATACGGCTATAAATCATATTCAAACTAGTCATATAACTACCAGTCAAAAACATAATATGTTCAGCTTTATTTATGTTGAATTGAAATATTATAAATTATACAGTAGATATACATTAATAATAACATTCATGGCCGTCTGTTACCAATCTCAAAAAGTACTATTAGTATCAGTTAGTCTGGTTCTTACAGTGTTATTAGACAATATAAGTCACTATTAGTCAGTAGTGGATAATAATTAGCATTACGACTATTACGTTCAGTACTAACCTGGCGTTGAACGTTTAGTCAAACGGGGTTAAGGAGAATATCAACCATACAATTGGTTCGACGCTTAGTCGATTATTAGCATGTCGTAGCTTACGACTCAGGAAACAAACGTAGGATTGATTCCTTATACACCTTATGCTCCTATACCTTTTTCATTAAACTTGATGGCAGAGGCAAAAAATTTTCGAACGGACTCAATATCTTAAGATTTTTTGACGCATCCAATGCACTTACGTTAGTATCTAATTTTAAGATGACCAGAGGAAAAATATTTAATTATTTTAAAGACTAACATCCAGTATTTGACAACGTATTTTATATTGTAAAAGTGAATATACACTAGTCATCATATAACATTTTTTAAGGAATCTGTTTGTCTTATTTAGCAAAAGAAATATTCGGTAGAACATGGGTAAAATGCATGGAAGATTAAGTAGGTGGGAATCGCGAAATGACGGCTAATAGGAAGAAAAGAGGAAGGAAAACATTTCCGGCCGATCCCAGATCAAACACATATACAGAGCGGTAGAATGATGGATTTTACCAATTAGTGTATCTTCTGTATGTCTTATTTCCCTTTAATTATGGTCAAATGTAAAATCCGGCCTCTTAGATTGATAAGCTCAACAAAGCAATTTGTAGTAACCGGAATAGGACTACGGAAATTTATGGCCATTATGGCCCACTTTGGAAGCGCAGGGCATCAATAATTAGAGATTGACAACCCACAAGCATAAATCACTTAAATCAATAAATTTACAGGCAATATATACCTTTATTAAACCAGATTAAACCAAATAGTTCTCCTTTTTATTAAAATCGTATTTTAAAATATGTAATATCATTGCACACGACCATTATTTATTTACAGTAAACGCGTCGCGCGCGACTGTACCGGCTTATACTTGTAAAACGCTCGTTACACTATATAGTACAATCGAGTACAACGGTACAATGGCATAAAGGTACAATGAATCGCGTACTCGGTTTGCATATTAGGTTTCTCGGCGCATACATTAGGGACGACGGATAGAATGGAAATTCTGACATGCAGGAATACAGCGCGAACGTGTTACACCACGTATGGATGCGTAACAATGTTACTGAGGAATAATATACTAGAAGTGGGGCATATAAATAATTTCAGAGCTTTTATAAGGCATTAAATTCATGATTATGTATGTTACAATTTGCTTCGTTGAGCCACTGCATTATGCAAACAAGCAGATCGTATATTTTACTTCAGCACACCATTTATATTACAATGTATACTAAATCGAATACAACATCAATTCAATTACGTATGCAGTCCGAAAGCAACGTCGCGGTATTTATTTGTGCTGTTTGTATTAAATATTGGTATCGGTGCTATGTTGGTTTTAGTAAACTAGCACACAGGAAGAAAATGACACAAAAAGCTTTAACTCGACCCTCAGAGAGAACAGCATTATTAATATATGTATGTATGCGAATGATGTCTGGTACACTTTGAGAGCCATTTATAATTAGGTTCTCTGCGGGCCTGTCGCTGTGTCGATGAAATAGGAAAAAGTCCTGACGCGATTAATATTTGATTTATATTGAGCATAACATACGCGCAAACCGTATTAAGTCCCGCGTCCGTTCGAATGGGCTTTTAGGATCTCCATTTTGATTCGATTACCCCGAAAAAGGGTGAAGAGCTTAAACGGCGTCTAAAAACATTTTCACGCTGAATTATCGTTAAATGAGCTCGCGTTACGTCGATTCGTGTCACATAGGGCTTTATAAAACAAAGATGCGAATTAATGGCCCTCATTCGGGAAGGTCTATTGTGAGACCGTCCCCGGGGTGTACCCTTCCATTTCGGAGAATTGGACATGTATCGGTGCCAGCGTACCTGAACCTCCCGCGTCCCCCGCGAATCAATATCATCGGAGCTAACGAACGGAAAATGTTCGTCACCCAGGAGCTCATTGTAGGGTGGTCGAAGGCAAACGGAATAGATACGCGGCCCGTTTATTAGATTCGTCGCTTTCTTTCGTTACCTTTGACTGAGAGGTCGGTATTGTCTTTTCTGATGGCGGGCTTTTTGATGCGTATTTACCGTTACTCAGAATTGCCAATAGAGAATGTGCGATAATCGAAAGTATTGTATGTACAGCAGAAAGGAAATTGTCTCAGAAACGTTACGGATGTTACACACAAATATATTCCGCTAATAAAACGGGAATCTGCCGCGATAAATCCAGGACAAGAAGCAATTTCGGATATAATAGTGAGGAGCTTTTAGCAGCTGTTGCTACAAATATAGCAACATTGCGTTATAATAATGTAGATTTAGTGGGATCTACGTACGTAAGTCGTTATGAGCGTTGCTAATTCGTTTGTGAATAAGCGAGCACTTAGCGGATTTAGTTAAGCGTTTCGTGAAAAAAATCTTACGCCATGTATTAAAAGAATATTTCACCTAAAAACCAGATGCTAAAAGGACAACGACTATTTTCCAAGCAACGAGCAAAGGAAAATAGTATTGGTTGC
Source organism: Croniades pieria auraria (assembly GCA_018248815.1). Lineage (NCBI taxonomy): Eukaryota > Metazoa > Arthropoda > Insecta > Lepidoptera > Hesperiidae > Croniades > Croniades pieria. Next base: position 12,390 of record DWJK01003045.1, read on the forward strand.
CACGTAATTACGAAAATATTATTAGTGATAATAATCAACAAAGATCTCTAGGTGTTGAAATACCATTGAGCAGCATGGGTTATTAGTTAACAATAAAATCGTAACATCACGCCTGTAAACCCCGAAGTGTAGTACACTTGTACACTCCCAAGATAAATAAGATAAAAGTTAAATAAAAATAATAATAACATGGGCATAAGATGATGATAATGATAGTTCACTTTTTAAAGATAATAATGATAAGGCAATGCTTAAAGCGAGTCTCCACACACGTAATAACTAAGCACCCAATACACACGCAGTGCGCACAATCAGCATGTAAACAAAACATAAACGCGGGACGTGATTTATTTCGACATCACTCGATGTCACTTCCGAACTCATAAATCAATCAACATCATAAATCTACGCGGAATTGAAAATAAAAATCGCGCGAAATCCACAAAAATAAAATATTAGTACTAACCAGTTACTCGACACTTTAATACTATTATATGTGGGGTATCAAATTTGCGGTTAAAACGATAGGATGTCACAAACATTCCGTTAACATGTACGAAGGGAGGCTTTACGGCGAATCATAAAACATAACTCTGTCGTAAAAATTTAACAGAAAATCTCAATGTTCGCCCAGAAAACGTTGTTTTCATTAATGTCGACGTGTGTTGCCATGATGTGACAATTTTATGCTCCGTTGAGGAAGTTCAATCAAGACGTCATTCCGAAGTTATAATATTGCCAGTATAAAATTTGATAGAGATTGTCGGATCACATAGCACGCAGTAATATTTACACGCGGCTTTTTGGAAATCGAAATTTAAGAAGTCGTTTTAAAATATTTAAAAAATTGCATATTACGATGTGACGTATGAATAAAAGTGTGGAATCTTTCTGCGATTGCGAAAGAAGATTTTCTAAGTATAATATCATAGATATAGATTATTGCATTTTTGATAATCTCAAACACAAATTTTCAAATGGATCGACCTTTGACATGGCTAAAACTACTTTGGCCAGACATTTAATGGCAGGCATTTTGGAGAATATTTTAAAATACAACGGACGACAGATGGTATCAACGTAATTAAACAAATATGTGTTGACTACAGCGCCATAATAAACAATAATTCCAAAAATAGATAAAGGTAAGAGTAGGCAAGAGCAGTGATAGCCTAGTGGTTAAGAATTCAGCCTCTCACTCCGGGAGTGCTGGGTTCAAATCCCTGGCGCGTACCTCTTTACAAAAGTGCGTTTTAAATTTAAATATCACTTGCTAACGGTGA
>DWJK01003046.1:0-13672 GCA_018248815.1 Croniades pieria auraria
TAATGGGTCGATTATTATTTTTTTTTTTTTTATGTTGCATGTACCTATAATTTCATTTTTTCTATTCCTAGTCATTTAACATCACACGAATCATTGTATTAAACAAAATTTTTACATCGCACACAGAAAGAAACTGCGGACAAAAATGAATGCGGAACAGACGCCCATTGAACCCTTTGGAGAATAAATCTTGAATTAATTAAATCGCCGACATCTTGGGATGACGAATCGATCTACGGCCATTTGCTAAAACTCGCTTGTACTGTTGATAACGAGCAACGAGTAAGGTTGTGGGGGCATAAATCGGCATATATTGAAACATTGATTTTACGCACTCCCTTTGATTCTTACTGCCATTCACAAGCATGACTTAACAGTCATGTTTGTGAATGCGAATGTAGGATAGAAAATTGTATATAGACCGATGTGATTTGTTTGTGACAATGTCTGGTTATCTATAAGTATAATCTATCTATAACTATAATCTATCTATGACTATAATCTATCTATAACTATAATCTATCTATGACTATAATCTATCTGTAACTATAAGCTATCTACGAGTATAATCTTCTATAACTATAATCTATCTATAACTGGAATCTATCTACAACTATAATCTATCTATAACTGGAATCTATCTATAAGTATAATCTATCTATAACTGTAATCTGTCTATAATTATAATCTATCTATAACTGTAATCTGTCTATTATTATAATCTATCTATAACCATAATCTATCTATAACTATAATCTGTCTATAACTATAATCTATCTATAATTTGTTTCAACGCCTGCTGCATTTCGCAGAACTGCCGGAAAATATATCCAGTCTTTGTAAACGACTTAGATAATAGATATGTTTACATAAAAATTGAGTCTTTTTAAATAAATAAATAAATAGGTAAAATACGGTATAAGTTTTCTAAAGTAAAAACTCCGTGGTTATAATAACCAAGTATGGAATCTAGTGATAGAACTTCCACGTGTCATAAAAGAAACTTTCCGCCTCATTTACATGAACCTAAGAATGACAAAGATACCTTCACTTCTTTAATTATTATTCATTATAATATATTTTAATTATTTAATTAATTAATTATTATTCGTAGTTATATCATAAGAATATTCTCACCGTATCGTTATTCTTTTAATTTTTTATTTTATATTTTAGTATGCCATTTTTGTTTTTTTTTGTTTGTTTGTTTTTTGTTAATGTACCTAAATTTTTCCTCGCATACCGTTGTACTCGAATATATTGTGCTGCTTTGTTATGCGAATAAAGTTATTTTCTTTCTTTCTTTCATACCTTTTCACATCGTTCACATAACTGGTGTCATTTCTTTCATTATTTCTACTAACGAGGTAATAATAGTATCCTAGGACATTTTCATACATGGCCATATTATCCCAATAATAATCCTGATAATTTTAACTCATGTATGATTATGTACTGGCTTAACTCACGTACGTTTTTCGGGATGGCCCAACTAGATTCGGACCTGTACGAGCTCCTTCCTCACGAGCTCCTACTTTTTGCAGCGAGGTCGCGGCGGTGACTTTGACTAACAAATCTAATGACGTTGCTCACCCTTTTTTAAATTGTACATGAATCATTTCAACGCCCATCGTTTCAGCTATCGCGATGGAACAAGTCGGAACTTTGGTACCCTGGAAACAATTAGTCCGTTTTCACGGACTTGCCAATATAGCGTTTGTCAAAGTCAGCGCTGATTTAATTTAAAACCGACTCGTTACAGACCCGTTCGTCAGAGAAGCTATGGTATGCCGAGGACTCGGCGTTGCAAAACTTTCTTTTTGCACCGAAATTTAATTACTCGAAATATTTTTACTTAAATCAAATGTCCGCTGGTAATCCAGGGTATCAACAGGGTAACTATTTAGGGCAGATGTCCTGACGGCACTAATTCAAAAGTATTGAAGATCGAAGTATCGGATACGAACTCCGATTTGTTCAACATAAAGCAAAATTCTCTCTGGTTTTGCGCCTAAATCTAATTTGAATAATTGCTAATGAAATAGGAACAAAATAATAGTCTGTCGCTGGTCTGATGGAAAGTCAGGAAATTCTAAAAAAAAGGTTTTAAGAACTAATTCTTCCCAGAAAGAATGAAGCGTGTAATAATCTTAATCAGAAAAGTAAAACTTTGTACCCAACACGGTACAAAGTATCTTTCTAAGTATTTATCTAAGTGGGTGAAGACATAGTTCGTTTCATTTTTACAAAGCTTTGTCCTGGATTGTACACAAAAATTTATAGGGCAGAGCATCAAAATTGCCGGGAGGAAACATCGAGCTGAAACTACGTGCCGCGTCCAACACGACCCCGAAGCTGTTGCATCTCACCATGTCAGCGAATCCAATCAATTTTTGATCCTATCCCCCTGTTCATAAGAGCCACAAAAACGGTCCTCGTGAAAAACTGTGGCAAATTGACCGAGCGGGTCTGCGTCGCGCTGATAATAAAATACCTACATTCGACTCTTGGTACAATCGCATGTACAGAGCGTATCGTTGCGAGCATTTACATGTTAATGTTACTTTCTCCGTGTTTTTCGTCCAAAAAAGCGCTGAATTCACAATATTACTGGTGACACCCATTACGAAAAGGGCATTCAGATTCTCTGAAATCTTGTACCTACTGTGCTGGCGGATTTGTATATGCAAATTTTGTATCAGTTTCTTTCAGTTGTTATTTACCTTGTTATTCTCACTTTTTTCACGGATAATATTTTCCACGAAATTGAAATGTCCATAAATTGTTAGTTCGTAATTTTGCATCAGTGTTCTTTCCAAATATATCTTCATTCTTGTTAATTAAAAGTTCTAGGTAAGTTATTTTAATTTCTCAGCGCTGGATTTAAATTTGCTGCAGCTCGCTTTAATCTCATTACTTGAATTTATTACTCCAAGTCTTTGTGTGGTAGTTGCGACGATATATAAATAAGAGCAGTGGAATATTGATTACATATGACGACGATTCTTTCCTTCGGTCTTCTTTCATCGAAATATTTCTCAGAGTAACGAGCTTCCTGACATATCTCTACTTCCTTTAGTTCGCTTCTATTGTTGATACCTCGGTCGAGCTTTGCTTTTCTCAAAATTGTTTCACAAGACTTGTTAGTATACCTATACGAAATATTTGGATTTTTATAGCATGAATTTTTTTAGAACATATAATTTATCTTCACCGGACCATGTTGGTGATATACGAAACTTCCTTCGTTAAAATGTTCTATATATATATATGCTTTGTATACACCGTCAAATCTGAACTTGAAGTTAGGGTAGTATTGAAACCGAATACTTCTATAATTTCCTTAGATTTTAGTACAAGTGAAAATTTTCCAATTAAGTTTAATTTGTTACAAGCGGAAAAGTCGCAGGTATTTCCTGAGTCGCAAACTGAAATTTTCTTTCTAACTTCAATACTCCAGCAACAGTTGTAAGTATAAACTTCAGAGATGGATCAACTTCTAAATAATAAGTGGGAGAATGTGCTTTTGGAGCCCGGAAGTTTACAGCCAAGGAGGGAATCGTAAAACAAAGTTACATAGCTGACTTTGGGTAAGAGCTATGAAAATTTTAATTCCACCAGCAGGTTAAGATAACTTACGGTTCCTCGAAGTACTGTTATTGCAGAATTGAAGGTGACGTAAGGAGAAGGATTTATGCACCTGAGCGTTTTAATACTTTCAGTTGTATTCCTTGTATTTACGAGATTGAGTTGCCAAGCTTAATCAAGAGCCGCGAAACTGGGTATTTAATGTAATAAGAAATGAATTGTCGTATTTAATTAATTCAGTACGTGATCTTAGTGCCGCTGGTACAAAAAAAAAGACAAAGTGAAATATTCAATAAATTTCTCATAACCATTCTGTTACGAGACACTGATAGATTTGAAATATCTAAACCAATAACTGACAACTTAAGAAATAAGAATCGTGAGTTGCCAAGAAGAAGAAAAGTACAAAGTATCGGGAAAAAAATCTTTCACACAATTAATTCGTCGGCAAGTTTCTAACCGAAGTATTAGCTTTACATGCCGATTCGTAAGTAATGGATACCGTTACACCTTACATCATTAATCTTGAGCAAGCGTGGGTAATGTGCGTTCGGGATCCGTCAGACCCTATTAAACTTGGTTCGGCGGCAACACGAAAAACGCGAACTTTATCTTGGCGAACCTTTACATATAAAACGCAATAGCGCCATTAATCAATAGACGTCCAGAACAGCTAGTTTAATGTCTTCTGGCCCCTGTTTTGGTAATGCGGTTAGCCATTATTGCCTCTATAATAGAACAACCATTTCTATCGCCAGCCAATTGTTATTAAAGCTATTTGTACCGCGGTCTGAAGGGTATGGATGCCGCGAGCACGTGTATACTCGACGTGGCTATCTCAGTCCTTGATTACCAACGCGTCTGTGGCAAACTTCTAACAGGGCCTATGTTAATTAATGCTAACTTCACGCATACTTACTCATACTAACTTGTACTTACTAGATTAATATCCATAAATATGATTGAACAATCATTTCAAATAGCCTCATTAACAACTAATTTCTCACTAATCAGTGGACTATTGGTCCAATGATTAGCGAGACTTCCTGAGCCAGAGAATGTGGATTCGATTTCTACCCGGGATTTAGACTTATGTGATAGATATATATGTTTTTTCTGTGTCTGTTCCTGTAAAATAATCTATATAAACACAAATTTAGTAAGATACTGTTCTGTAAAAATGTAACGGCTTAACTCACATACGTTTTTCGGGATGGCCCGACTAGTTTCGGACCTGTACGAGTTCCTTTCTGCTGAGCACCCGTCGCTTGCAGCGAGATCGCCACGAAGACTGTGTATAAATACTCACGAAACATTTAATAGTAAAATACTGTTCTTTGTACAAGGAAAACTTTTTGACTTTACTTGTCCCAGTCATTTTGATTTTATAATTTACTTTTGTGTGTTAATTCGTGTTATATTACACATGATTAAATATGTACCGGCTTAACTCACGTATGTTTTTCGGGATGGCCCGACTAGTTTCGGACCTGTACGAGGTCCTTACTCATAAGCTCCCGCCGCTTGCTGCGACGTTCTGGCGGAGGCTGCATCCCGAAAAACGTACGTTAGTTAAACTGGTACATTTTTAATCATGTGCATAAATACTCATAAAACACTTAACAGTAAAATAAATTACATTTATTTCTTTCAGCATTTATTAATTCATAACATATAATAACACTGTTACTAATTTGTTTATTGAAATGCTATGTCTGTTTGTTATTAATTTTACATAAGACTCTATATTACATTGAATTTTATTGGTTATGCTTAATAAGTGATTAAGAATATTTGGAATGCTCTAAGGGTACATATGTAATTCCGCAGTGTTTCCGGAGCATTATGACATGGGGTTCTTCAAGAGAAGCGCAAAGAGAGCTCTCTTTCAAAGCCAGCAAAGCATTGGCCACACTTCGGGTGTTGCAAGTGTCCATAGGCGACGGTGATCACTTACCAGCAGGTGGCCCGTCTGCCTATTTGCTAGGCTAAATATATAAAAAAATCTGAATCTGCGACGACACAGATAAGAGAAGGTCTATGTCCAGCGGGAGAGTGAGCCCAGTTGATGATGATGCAAAGTTTACATTTTTAGTTGTAACAAACATCGTTCCCGGAGCAAGACCAAAAAAAAACCAGAAACCAATTATGTCATCCAACTATATTATTTCCGGGCAATTTGTTTTTCCGGGTCGTTACGCACTACGTAATTACGGTTTCCGTAATAAAATCGTTCCAGATGTGATTTGAGTGTTCAATATCGCTAAGAGTTATACCGATTTAATTTGCACTCGCACGGAAACAGACGTTTCAATTATTTGATCAACTTTTCAATTTTAATTGTTCCTTTGAATCCCTTGTGAATTATTGCGTTGTTGTTTTAATTAAATAAAGCGAATTGTTTACGAATTAATTATGTTTTATTGTTGTCGGTATCGATAAATAACGGAAATGGTTGTCTTGTGAATCAAAGACTGGTTCGTAATGTTTTTCTATAGCGTGTATTGTAACTGCCGATACGAATACATGTATATATTAGAGTACTAGCGGTACCCGCGAATTCTTTCGCATTGGATTATTGTATTTTAATTTAAACTCTATCGAAAATAAGATAGCCCAAGTTTGTTTGTTTATCAATTTTTAGACTAAGTTTCCCTTACCCATGACGATTGATGTACGTACTTAAAAACACCTCCTTAAAAATATATTGACGTATGTCATTATTATTAAAGAGTCCCTCAAAGGCTGGAGATATTTGGTGCTCGAACTACTCTGTCTATCTCGTAAGTAACCTGGCTTGATGAGGAACGGTGTTAACAATTCCATTGATAAAGTAGTCGACGACCGGAATACCCTATTTGGGGTTCGAATACAATAAAGCATACAGTATATTGTAATATTTACACGTTTATCAAGAAATCTTTTCCACTGACACTGTATGGCTTTAAACAGAAGTAAAATACATAAGTTCCTAGAATCGTAACAAGTACCTATAGTCGCTAAGAAGTCTATATTACACCAGCTAATTACACTGTATGGCTTTAGACAGAAGTAAAAGACATAGGTGGAAGTTCCTAGAATCGTAACAAGTACCTGTAGTCGCCAAGAAGCCTATATCAGATCTGCTAAGGGTACTTTTGGGCTTTAACCCTGCCAAGGCTAATCTATGGCCTTAACTCTCTCATCTGAGAGGAGACCTATGTTCCAACAGTGGAATGATAACATGATCGAAAAAAGATCTTAGTATATTTGGTACCTCTGCTATCGTTTAGGGGAAATATAGGCGTGACGATATACATATTATATTAATCTATTATCAACATTGTCACCAATGTTACCTGAATCGATATTTGCAAAGGATAAATAATTACCGTGTCCCTCAGATAATAATCTTCATTGTTCATTGGGTTAACCCTTTTCAATCTAAGAGAATAGCCAGATCCTATAGCATAACAATAGAAAAGGGCTCATGATGATGATGGTAGTGATACTGTTGATGATAATGGTAGTCATAATGTTGATAATGATGGTCTTAATGGTGATCATAACGTTGATAGTAATCGTCAAGATGATGGTGATAATGACGATGACGACTGACATCGATGTCAAATACATGTCATTGGTTCATAGTTACGAATAGTCACCCTTTAGAACTGAGTTGGGGAACGTCAGATGTCTTAGTACATCTGACATTCCCCACAGTTATCTTTATCAGATCATGTTGGAACAAGCTCTGCTGTTTGGCCTTAGAAATACTGGCTATAGTGTAGTTCAGTAAATGAACCCCAGAAGATTCTAGAACAATAAAAAATTTGATAAAAGAAAATATTGAAAAAAAAAGGATTAACAAACATATACGAAATTTAACAAACAGTAATCTTTACTATTAAATGTTTCGTGAATATTTATACACATGATTACAAATGTACGGCTTAACTCGGCGGGAGCTCATGAGGAAGGACCTTGTACAGGTCCGAAACTAGCCGGGCCATCCCGAAAAACGTACGTGAGTTAAGCCGGTACATGTTTAATCAAATAGTAATCTTCTTTTAAATAAAAGATATTTAGCTCACGTGTGCCAAATTTATACATATCAGCTTACTGAATAATAATAGTTTTGGAACGGAGCGCACACACTCCCAAACCCAGCTCAGCGGACGTTGAGAGATGATACAAGGGAGAACCGCGCGAGACATGACGGCAAAACTCATATTGTTATGCTAATTGAATGTCGTGGGGAATGAGCTCACACGCTGAATCCTTTCGTGGGAGCGCTCAACATTGACGTTGTTCTGAACAGTGGATATAATAAGACACGAAGAGAAATGTATTTATGATGGATAATTAATAAATACTGATATCTCATTTTATTTATTTATTTATTCTTTGTTGTTAACAAAGGGCGGACTTAATGCCAATTGGCATTTTCTACCAGTCAACCCAGGTGATGATAAAGAGTTGTGGTAGGCACTAAATTACCTTAAATTAATTTAAAAACAGAAAAAAAAGTAGGATATTATATTATGTATAGGATATTATGAAAGCGATAAACACTTTTTATTATTTTTATTAACCAGTTTTAGATGTATTTTGTGTAAAATAGAAAGTTGAGAATATCCTTTAAAAATGTAATAAAACCAGGAAAATATTGTATACAGATTTTTAGAGGTATCACGTCTGCCTAAGTACGATTTTAATAGATATATGTAACTGTGGTAGTCTCGTTTCGTTATTTCGTACCGACGGGAAACCTTTTGTATCGCCTGCCTCGAATATATAGGCTGCAGGCAGATGCTGGATGCGACAAGCCGAGGACACGGCGCGATGGCGCTCATTGATGGAGGCCTTTGTCCGGCAGTGGACTGAGATAGGCTGATGACGACGATAACAACGTGAAACCTTACAACCAGTTAACAAAGATGGAAGAAAAAAAACATATTTCGAGACCTGTAAAAGGCTATGTGATCACGTAATCAAAAATCGAAAAAATTCCTTAAGTTAAACTGAAAATCTATTTAAAGACCGTCACAGGATTGTTATCTGTAATACTAAGATTTGACGTTACAGCTACATTTTTGAATGTTATTGGCAATAGGCTCACCACCTGTTCCATGGGACTAAAACGTAACTGGCGAAACGTGGGAGTGTATTACACTCCTCTGTCTACCCCTTCGGTGATTACAGGCGTGATGTTACGTATGTTACGTATTGGTATTACATACAAGATTTCATAACAATGTCTTATGTAATACTCCTATGCTGTGTGCTGTTTTTGCTCAAGGAACCCTCCAGCTCATGCCATGTACGTAGCTTCAGTTTTTTGTGCATGTTATGCGGATACATGGTTTAGCTTGCAATATATTTTATCAAAAAGTATATTAATGTAAAACCTTTTAATATTAAATGTTTTGTAAGTATTTATACACATGATTAATAATGCACCGGCTTAACTCACGTAAGTTTTTCGGGATGGCCCGGCTGGTTTCGGACCTGAGTTCTGAGGTCCTTCCTCATAAGCTCCCGTCGTTTGCAGCGAGGTCGTAGCGGAGACTGCACCAACCCGAAAAACGTACGTGAGTTAAACCGGTACATTTTTAATCAAATGTATAACGTAAAAAAAACTTCCTTCAAGACAACTGTTATTTAGAAACCAAATAAGATTTGTTCCGAGAACTTTATGGAACAAACTGTGGAGTGACAGATATTACTTAAGTTAAATGTTTCTCAGTACTTTGGCCACGGAATTTTTATTTCTCAGAAGTTTCCTATGTTTCTCAAGCTCCAGTTTATCACCGTGTCATCATTTCGGTCCATTAATGAGACATAAAACAGCCATCCCTTTGTAATGAGGTTATTAAACTTGAGACAGTTCCACACACAGCCAACCAATTTAAAATTTGATAGAGTATGTGTTATGATAACTAGACAAATGATAAGCTTCCTACATACACAAAAACATAACTTCTCGCCCGTAACTATCTAAAGAGGTGGGCAAAGCATAGTTTAATTCTACGTTTCAACACTTACGTTATGCGCCCTATCATGGAATAGATGGTGAGCTTGTTGCCATACATCGAGCTCAAACCCTGACCCCGAAATACTGATAGGAATTACAAGTTAGAAAAATCCAAAAGTACCCGAGTTGGGGATCGAACCAAGACCTCTATGCCGGCAGTCGCGCTTGCAAGCACTCGACCAACGAGACAGTCATATGAACATATTTATAAATATCATACACTTATATAGACACATATTTATTGTTAATCTAAAATAAAAATCACGTTCTTTGTCAAAACAATGTCTCAGAAACCTATCAAACCTATAAGTTTTCACAAAATTCCTATACATATAAAGAAGCACAAATCGTATATCAGGCGATAATGCTCACTTCACTTGAAATATATTCTTAGTTTGTGTGCCCGGTGATACTTTTGAAACACTAAACGTAACATCGCGCCTATAATCCCCGAAGGGGTAGACAGAGGAGTGTAGTACACTACCACGATTCACCAGTTACGTTTACGTCCCATGGAATAGGTGGTGGGCCTATTGCCATACACCGGGCACAATTCCAGACTACGAGTCACTACAAAAAATTCTAAATTAGAAAAATCCAATAGCACCCGACCCGGGATTTGAAGGCAGGACCTCCAGATCGGCAGTCGCGCTTGCAACTCGACCAACGAGGCAACCAAACACCAAATAGTGTAAAACATTAATCACCGTAACACATCTTGACCATCCACATCACCACATCATACCATACATTGCCACATCATATCCATATCATATCCATATCATATCCACATTATGTTCACATATTGGCTAATTCGATCAGAAACCGACGTGTATCTATCTAAAGAGTTTGTTCTATGTAGAGAAAGCCTGTCGGTTCTATAAGCATAGCTCATACCCTTTACTCTCAGCCTAGCCCAAAACAGTCCTGACATAATTACGCAATAATAATATTAATTTTATAATAGCTTTTGTCATCTTTCCCGTTTAATATCTTTACTGATATTTCTATCGCTTTTTGCAGTTACCCGGTTCTGCTCAGACGCGACCCTAATAAGGCTTTGTGTGTCATCCACTTGCAAAGCCTTTGAGAAATAGTTTCAGTATATCCTTCACGTCCTTTACAGTACAGTGGGCTCAACCCTAAGGTCAAAGGCGAAAATTAAATTGTAACACGAAAACAGAATGTTTGAGACATCTTATTATGGACTGGCTAATGGCTCCGGCTTTGTCCGTGTAGTTTAACTTCAACAGCGAAAGTTAAGCTATTTTAAGTTACGGTTTTGCTTTTCCCACTTTAGTATAAAGTCAACGAATGAAAGCTTCATTAGCCTTACCAATTCTCTCGGTGCTTTCCTCGATTGTCCTATTGTTTTCTTACACCCTTTCATTTGGTGAAATGCAGTGACGTCATCATACAACGACGTCTATAGGGACTCCCCCGTTTATAAAACTGTTCTTTTTATAAAATGTAAAGATTTTGCACTTCGGATTTTGTTCGCACGTCGCGGAAAAGTATTTGAATAACACGTACCTGAAACAAAAAGAAAAAAATATATTACAAATTATATTCATATTAATAAAAACCCTTTTAAATTTTCACTATTGGACGGGTCTTTTAAAATGAAAGAGTTAAGACTATATACCAAATAAGATTTATATAAAATATGAATATTTAGAACAGTACATAAGAACTGCCTCGTGACTGCCTCGTTGGTCGAGTGGTAGCAAGCGCGACTGCCGATCCTGGATTCAAATTCCGGGTCGGGTACTATTGGAGTTTTATAATTTAGAATTTCTAGTAGCGACTCGGAGTCATTAGTGCCAAGTGTATGACAATAGGCTCACCACCTATTCCATGGGACTTAAACCTAACTGGTGAAACATGGGAGTGTACTACGCTCTTCTGCTTACCTCTTCGGGGATTACAGGCGTGATGTTACGTTCGTTTCGGCACTAAACAGTGACCATGTCGGCGCCGAGATATTTCAATAACTCAGTAGTAAGCTATGGGTACTAGCACGCATTAACCACACGAGTATAGTATTAATCCTCGAAGTATCGGTCTTAAGACCGGATAAGAACCTAACATAGATTTGAATAATTCGAATAATGATTCAGATTAAATTAACACATATTTTAATTTAAATCGAACACCCTATATAGGTATCCCGTTAGGTATTTTAATTAAATTAATCAAATTATTTCTTACTAAGCCGGCGTTTTCAAATCTTTTTTGTATACGTGAACTTTGCGCGCGAGTTAAGCGTAAGTGTACCATAAAAAGGCGCGTTCAAACGTTTCCCGCGCGAGGGGTTTTTTTCTCGCTCGCAAATTGAAGCGGGTATAAAATTTTAAAAACTACTCCTGGATAAGCTGAAGTAGCACCATGAAATTTTAAAACCCATTCGTGAAAATCGCGTTTAATTTTTGTATGCCATCGTTTTATTCGGATCTGTTTTTTTGCTAGTGCCGTTATAATTAAAATGTTTTAACTGCTATCGCGTTTGAAAACCCAGCTTTAGTGAACTCTCTTCGCTTATGTAAAAGGTTAGCGATTTTTTTAACTTTAACCTATTTAATACCACTGGTTTTAATAACTGCTTTAATAGTTGTGCAAGATTTATGGCAATAGGCTGAACTCCTGTTACATGGGACGTATTATATAACTGATTATAAGTGAGGAAACTGTACTCATCTGTCTATCCTATCGGGTATATTAAGGGGGGTTGTTATGCTTTTTACAAACGTAGCATCACGCCTGTAATCCCCAAAGGGTAGGCAGAGGAGTGTAGTACACTCCCACGTTTCAAAAGTTACCTTTAAGTCTCATGGAATGGTGGTGAGCCTATTGCCATATACCGGGAACTAATTCAGACTCCGAGTCACTATTAGAAATTGTAAATTAGAAAATTCCCATAGTAAACGACCCGGGATTCGTACCCAGGACCTCCCGTTGGGCAGTCGCGCTTATGCTTTTTATAACCATACATATGTAGAAATATTCGTGGATCACTTAAATTTACGTTTCGTGTTTGAAAATTATGGAAACTATATTAATAAATCGGCTTTAAATTTCATTAATACATATGTTTTATTTAATCTCTTTTATCTAACGGACCAAATCCTTCCCTTCCACCGATGGCAGTGACATTAATGCCACCTATACGCAACTAATAACTAAGCAGTGGATGGTTTGCCAAACATGGGTTACCGGATACCAACTATTGCTTGTTAATCCAGCTATCGGATCCATCCGACTGTACATCGAACCCTTGTGGTTTCAAATGTTATACCGCATCCATTACCAGTTTCAAACCGATAGTCATCAGTTCGTTCGTGCGTAGCGAGCGATGTACACGCGTGTATGGAGTGTGCCATAATTTAGTTTGGATTGCAGGTAACATAATATCCGGAGAATTCGACGTGGATCTACGTATCACTGAGGGACTTCTGCCACGAAGTGAGAGTGGTTAGATACATACAGCTTCATAGTTCATACAGCATATTATGTCCAATTTGTGATCTAGGAATTTTTAACAATAAATAAATTAAAACGTAACATCACGCCTGTAATCCCCGAAGGGGTATGCAGAGAAGTGTAAAACACTTCCAAGATTCAGCAGTTACGTTTACGTCCCATGAAACAGGTGGTGAGTCTATTGCTGTACACCGGGCACAGATCCAAAGTGAAAATTATAAAAAAATCTAATAGTACCCGACACGGTATGAACCCAGGACCTCCCGATCGGCAGTCGCGCTTGCAACCACTCGACCAACGGGACTGATAAATGCCAGACTGTACATTCGAAAATTGCTGTAACGTAGATACAATGGACATTTGCTAACAATAGTTATTACTAAAATTACTAGTAACTAATAATAAAAATAACTAATAATTACTAATAATAATAACTATAGTTATTACTAATATTCGCCGAATGTTTTGCTCTTATGTGATACGGTATCAGCACGGAGTTATGAACGAAAATTAGTTTTTTTTTTTTTTTTTAATCGACCCATTAACATTCCACTGTTGGAATATGAGTCTCCTCCCATATTGAGAGGG
>DWJK01003047.1:0-13670 GCA_018248815.1 Croniades pieria auraria
TTAACCCTCTCAATATGAGAGGAGACCCATATTCCAACAGTGGAATGATAATGGGTCGATTATTATTATTATTATTTATATTATTATAATAAATGAATAACAGTACTTGCAAAAGATTTAACAGATCTACCCTCAAATTGTATCAGATGTACATTGCAGTACTCACATTGTAGTGTATGTTGGAGGGGTGGTCTCGCATGCCGCAGCGCGGCGCCGGCGAGCGGCAGCATGAGTCGGGCACCAGCAGCCGCGGGTCGTGCTCGTGCCACACGCTGCGCCGCCAGTCCGAGTAGCGCGCCGCGCCGCAGCACTTGAACTGCAACCAATTAGTCATGTACCATCCGAGCTTCACAATAACTGAACGTAACCAATTATCTACGTTCCATCTTAAGTTCATAATAACTGAACGCAACCAATAAGCCGTGTTCGACCTTAAACTTCACATATTGAACGTCATTCCGGACGAAAGGTCACACTTCAAAACATTTATGCAATAGTATAGCAATCAGAAGACACCGAACCGGCAGGCATCATCATCATCATCATCATCATCATCATCAGCCTGCTCCCGTCCACTGCTGGACATAGACCTCACCAATAGCAGGCCACTACTTAGGTCGATCTTGAGCTCGTCGCATTCAACTGCTGCCAGCCACTTTGCGTATATCGCCAATCCACCTAGCTGGAGGGCGTCCTACGCTACGTTTGCCAAGACGCAATAATGAATATGGAAGCTACATGTTAGTTCTAGTGGTAGAGATACTTGGTATTCAGTGCAAACTGCCTACCCCGTAAGGGATCTAGCGTGATAATATAATATTTATAACTAAAATGTCAATTTGACTTACATATTTTACATGCCCAGGGGAAGCGTGAAATCTCATGATTCCAATGTTTTGAATTATTTTAAATAATTATTTAAAAATAGCTATTTTAAAAAAATATTTTTATGAAAAAGTGTGGTCCCCAAAGACGAAAACAGGTACGTGTTACGACTTATAGGTATACACTTATTTCAATCGTAAAATAATCTATACATATAGTAAAACTGTAACTGATCGCTGTCTGTACATGGCAAATACGTTTAAAAATTCATAATGGGGTGCGTTTATACACCGCAAGAGAACCCAAAACAATGTTTTTTCATTTTGTCTGTACTTCTGTATGTTTGTGCACGCTAATCTAAGAAATGGCTTATCCGATTTGAATACAGCTTTCAGGATTATATTGTGTTGGGCTTCACTTAAGATTTAGTTTTTTTGTTAATTTAAATCGGTTAACAAATAAAGAAGTTACGTCAATTATTTTTTCAACACTTACGAAATCTACGCATACGAAGTTGCGGGCACAGCTAGTTGTTAATAAAACAATTTCTTTCTGCTTAAAGCGTGAAGTTACCAGCCCAATTGGGTAACAATTCTTATCCCAGATTTATGGAGCGAAAAAGCGGTTATGACCGAATTCGATTAGAATGTTAACTAATAGTAATTAGACACGTAAGACCACTAATTGGTCTAATGATACACAGCAGCCATATTTTTGCAGTCCTGGTACAATGAATACTAATGATTATACTCAGTGCGCGGTAGCATCGTGACAGTGACATTTGCCAGGTGTTCTGTTTTACGTTCTCGCGTTGTTGCGGTTTAATAGCAATTCTTGCATAGTATGTCATTCTTGTTAATAACAAAACTTAAATTAATAATAGAATTTTAACAATAGAAATTTCTAGTAGTGGTTTGTGCCCGGTGTATGGAAATAGGCTCACCGCCTATTCCATGCTAGGACGTAAACGTAACTGGTAAAACATGGAACTGCATTATACTTCTCTGCCACCTCTTTGGAGACTACAGGCGCCATGTTATAGTTTTTACGTTATTTAAAGTGATACTAAAAGTTACATTGCTAAAGTTTTCCTCATTTGACATTGACAGCTGACATTTTAATTACATAAAAAAAAGTAACATCACGCCTGTAATCTCCGAAGGGGTAGGCAGAGGAATGTAGCACACTCCCACGTTTTACCGGTTGAGTTTGTCTCATGGAATAGGTGGTGAGCCTATTGCCACATTCACCAGGCATTGATTCAGACTCCGAGTCACTACTAGAAATTCGAAATTAGAAAATTCTCATATTACCCATACCGGGATTTGAACCCAGGACTTCTCGTTAGGCAGTCGTAGTTGCAACCACTCGACCAACGAGGCAGTCTTTAATTACATCTATACATAAAAACATACCTCAGTCTGCATGTTGTCCACAGCATCAGTGATGACTTTGTCGAGGGCATAGTTATAGAGCAGAGTGTTATTCAGTTCTGCACGCAACTCTTCTTCCACAGCCACTTCATAGTAGTATGCTAACCCTCCTGCCCCTGCTTCCAGTATGAAAGTGAATAGCAGGAAATATGTGTACTGAAAAAATATTTAAAAAAAAGTGGTTACAATTATGTTTTTCTGTTGACAGAACGGTTCAAAAGTTGGTTTTCAAATTGAATTTGATGCTGGATGCTGTTGACGAGCCATAAAGGGCATTTAAGTGTATAACTACTTATTAAGTAGCGTTCTTTCCTTCTATCGAGTAAAATACACAGTGATTTCAGATTTCTTATTACGAACAATGGAAAATTTTAAACTAACTGGCCTTCAGTCAAAGTTTAGTAGATTAGAGTATTATGTACATTAGGATAAAAAAATCGCCTACAAAACATCTAAATTTTATATGAATGACATTTTTTAAGCACTTCTAGTAACATAAATATTAAATACTAAAATTAGTGTTACATAAATATATGGGAAATGCTTCTTTAAACACAATCTCTATATAAGTATGATTAGGCACTTCAGCCCAAATTCAAAATCTGTTGGAACTCTGTTAGAATACATAAAAATAAACGTAACATCACGCCTGTAATCCCCGAAGGGGTAGGCAGAGGAGTGTAGTACACCCTCATGTTTCACCAGTTACGTTTAAGTCCTACAATCGAACAGGTGGTGAGCCTATCGCCATACACCGGGCACATATCCAGACTCCGAGTCACTAATAGAAATTCTAAATTAGAAAAATCCAATAGTACCCAAACCCGGGATTTGAACCCAGGACCTCCCCCGATCGGCAATCGCGCTTGCAACCACTCGACCAACGAGGCAGTCAGAATACATAAATTGAATCAGATTCACTTGTAACATATTGTTCTAATAAAAACTATTTACAAGCATAATTCTATGCTACCGACTTATATGGTGATTATTGCAGGTAGAGTATTTTACATACCATTATTGGTTTATATATGAATAATATAAATAACTGTGGGAACAATATTATAAATAAAAAAAAAAATAATCTTATACACTTGTCATCAATGTCACAATGAGTATCAAACAAACTCAAGCACATAGGAGAAAAATAATACTACAATATGACTGACAGCAACAAGGTATAGAAGGCTGTAAATTCTGTTATTATTAAACATACACAAGATTTTGCATACATACACAGAGTAAACTTGTTCTGTTTTCTGTCTTCAGCCCGCAACAACCTAGAGCACTGAGAGGCACACCAATGGCACCCGCTATTACTAGCATGTATGCTATAGCAGGGTATGTCAGGGTAGGCAGGAGCGAAACAAACTGGTGCCTTGTAGACACAGTCCACATCCCAACTACTAGAACACCAATACCTGCAAACTGAGAGTTAGCTTATGTATAAATATTTATAACATTAAAACAAATCCAATGTTTTGTTCACCTATTTCTAACTCAACTAGTTTTCATTAATTATGATATACAGCAAATCTCATTTAAAAGGTATGCCTTGAGGACATTTGTTCAAATAACGTCAAAAATGTATTCATTCTCCCGACAGCACTATACACATGTAACCTTCACTAAAAGAAAGTCCTATTTTATTGAAAGTGTGATGATATTACTGTTTTAATATAGATAGATAATTTTATAATCATTAAGTACTTCTTATCGTAAAAATGGTTGTAGCCACGATAAAGTAATCAGTGATGATATTCTCGCATTATCTATGCTGTTATATGAAAACATTTACATTGTTTTTTTAATGAATTTATAAGCACAAAGTAGTTAGGTTTATGTAATTTTTTAAAAATCTGAATAATAATTTATAGATTTCACTAATATTATGTTGACTAAGGGACATAGAATTGAACAATGCAATTAAATATAGTAATTTATAGATTTATATAATAATACTTTTGTAAGGTCTCTTATATAGTAATATTCATGATGCTCTTACCAGGAAAACTACATTGAATATATGCAGAACACATTTGAGAAAATTTACACTGCAGCAGTCTGCATCCCTTGACTTCCGTGGCTTTACTTTCTTTTTTTTGGCTAAAAGAGCACTTGAATCCTTTTTCTTTTCCTCTGCCATTTCTTTATATAAAAAAGAATTAGCTTTGAAGATTTTAAGGAACTTCTTCTATTTTATGTGTGGTAGGCTCCATGTGATTTTTTTATACTCATTTTGTATTGTAATGCTTTCTGTAAATAAAGAAATAGCAATATTAACCAATTGCTTAATTTAGAATTTAACAATAGAACTTCTATACTTATACTTACAAAGAAATCACTAAGGAATTGGGAGATTTTAATTGAAACACATGAGAACAATGTACATTATTTTATTAGAAGGGCAGAAACTTAATTGTAAAAAAATGGAATATTATAACACTTGCATTAAAGAAATACAATTGTCTCAAAGTGATTGTAATATAGTTAATATAATTTAAAACAAAAAAATTGTAAAAGCGATAAAAATAATTATTTCACAAAAGATACCAGAATGGAATTATTTATATACAGTACAGTTTCTAAAAAAATTAAGCAATATTTTGTGTACAATAATGGTTACACTCAGTCCTTATTCATCACATTATAAATTCATTCATCATAAATGTCATAGAAATCCTTTGGATAAAACACAACTACAAATAAGAATACAATGATTTTATGTTTAGATAAATAGTAAAACCACAAGTCCATCTCAAACATTTATACTGATGGATAATGAAAAGTAACTGTGGTGTGTATTCTAATAGCTCCCACTCTACTTGGTCATCAGTTAAGCTACTCATCATATTGCTGCAGTGTTGTTTCTAACTTCTCTACAATTTTCTTATAAAAAGTGATTTGCTGCCTTAAGAATTTTTGCATTGTTAATTTCAAATCCACTGTCCTTTCAGATTTGAAATGATTAATTTCGGCAAGAAGGGCATATGATATAACATCGGTTCTCCTCAGCACTTCATTCAACTGAGCTACTTCCATTTTATTTTCAGTTCTAAGTCTCTCACATTCTCTTTTTTTCTGAATTGCACCCTTGTGGTTGGCCAGTACATCGGGGAAAGATCCAACAATACCTTTATATAAGTGGAATTTATCTCCTAGTGGTTCCCAGTCATATTTTGGCTGTTCCTCATACATTCTCCCTATCTCAATATATGCACCTCCTGTCATTTTTATAGCTGAAGTCAGTTTAGATGTTGACACAATAGTACCTTCATCCAAGCTAAGTGCATTTCCTAGGTTGTAGAATGCTTCACCAGTTTTTTGACAGTCTGCTTTATAGGGTCCTTGGAATCTCTTTGTTTGAGCTAGACACATGTTGGTAACGGATTTCACTGATGTGTCCATGCTGCCAATAAAAGTATGACATTGTTCAGTTATATGGTCTAGTTGTGATTGGAGTAAAGCTTTTTCAGGTACAACTAATGATATACAATAATTTAGGCCCAGAAGATTGTCTCTTTCGGCCTGACGTTTTCCAGCCTTCCAGCGCTTTTCATCAGTGCAAGTAAGGAAATGTTGCCATACTTCACATTTAGATAGCACAGGATGTTTACACATCCAATCAACAAATTCCTGAAGTTGAACTCTTCTACGTTCAATCAATTGCTCATCATAACGACCAGAAATTTGCTTGTCAGGTAAAGGGGGTATAGGAATGAGAGAAAATTTTTCTTGTAACCTTTCATGTAACCAGTCGAAATGTTTGTATCTTCTTGACACTTGTATGTTGTTGAATGATGGTGTGAGTTGGTAAGCAATGAAACTTTTGATTCCTTTAAATTTAGACTCCTTCTTTGGGGATGCCACTGTAACATTATAAGGCTGAGAAATAGGGGACCATATAAATCCATCTTCCCCCTGAACTATATACACCTTGTCTGACTCGGGCACTTCCACATTTAGAGTGCCTAAAAGGTAACTCTCACCACTAACTTTAGAAGATGGTGCAAATTTGTTTTTGCGCACAGTTCCCACTGAAGACCCAAAGTTTGAAACCGTATCATCAATATGATGATTGTAATCATTAATAGGCATGCCAGGAAGGGGTGTCAGAGCTTGTTGGTGACTATAGTGAGGCTTGCTTTGTTGAGCACTTGGGCCAATTTCTGAATAGGTATCATCGTCCCAATCATCATCCCAGCCATCATCATGTGAAGCAGTGCGCTGGTAATTATTGTCTCCAGCACTATATTGCTGATCACCCCAATCATCAGCAGCTTGATCATATCTTGGTGCAGCAGGTGCTGCTTTTGAAGGTGTAGATTCTTCAGGGGTGAGTTTTCTTACATATGCAGCTGGAAATAATCCTGTTTCACCTTTAGCATTTCTACCCTCCCACCAGCCTTCACCTATTTCAGTATTGATGAGCGTAAGTATTTCCCCACTAGTGATTGACATCTCAGTAGTTCCAGCCTCACCCGTGAAATCATACAATGCTTGCACTTGGGCTGTCATGGTGACACCCTTTTACCTACAACAATTGCAAAAAAATTAAAACATACAATTTAAAGTAAGGCGCCGAGAATTAAGAGCTATCTAGTACATATTATCTTATCAGTGTTATCTAGAAGTGTATCAATATATGTGAAGGTGTGAAAACCTCAGATATTCTCATAAATACGCTTTTATATAAAAAACAAAATTATTGGGTCAGGGCGCCATGAGCTCCAAGTACTTGGCACATTTTCGTAATGGGTTCAATTAAATATTCTGGCAATTGATGAGACGCGAGCCTCGACTTATTGTTATGAGACGTTACTATGAGACGAAAGAAAGTAGAGCAACGGTTTTATGATTGTCTTGTTTTATAAAACACCTATTTACGTCTCCATTCAATGACATATATCAGTTTCGAATTGTCTAATAGGAGTCGTAAGCACTACAACGTAAAAAGCTATCACTTAAAAAGTGATACTTAATGATGTTTGATCTGTTGATTTCCAAAAAAAATTAATATTTTGGTGTAAAGAACAAAATAACTAACATACAGTAGCTGTTCTTGTTTTGTGATGGAAATCAATGACGTCAGTTTCGGAAGCCAGTAAACCATATTATAATGAATTATTTAAATTATAACAGTATGTACAATAAAGTTACTACGCAATTAGTTGAAATAGTTTAGAACATTACTTACTTTTGTTCGAACTACACAATTAATTTTAAGGCGGATACACTGCACGCACAGTCATCTAAATGACAGTTCCATACACAAGAATTTGTTTTCTTTGCCAGTTATTAAATGGAACTGTTTTCATTTACGTGGCATACCATAAACATGCGCTAGAAGACTAAAGCCTATTGGCTAATATTATACAATATTTTTTAAAATGATGAATTAAGCTCTAAACATTTCAAAATGACTTTTGTGTAATTCGTGGAAGATTATAGACTAATTATTTACAATAATAATTGCTTTGTCACTAAATTTATAAATAACTGTGAGAAAAATTGTTTTATTTTTATTTGTTAATGTTACCCAGTGACAATAATTTTTTTCATTATTAATAAAAATAATTTACTTCCAATGAAAAAATATTTAATCATCGTTTGGTGCAAATTAATAACCTTTAATATTACAGACAATATTGTTAAGCCTGGCATAATTTATCTTACCTTATCCTTCTATGTTAAATTTCTAACTATAGACAAAACATTTTAATATATGTCAGTGTCATGATGACATAACATTACAAATATTTTGTGTGGTATGAGTTTTGTGAACATTTAACAAGATTGAATGTAAATGTTAGACTGTGATTATTCATAAAAGGGAAGTCATAGTACTGAAAAATATTGATCGTATTATATTCTTATGCCAGGTCCTTGGGTGATGAGTTGAGAATACCATGTGTCAAACATTTCTTAATAGCAGTAAAACGAGCTGTTTTTAGCGGTCTGCTACCTAAAGATGGAGCACTAAGAGCTTCATATTGTAGATAATTGTTTAAAATTTATATTTGTAGACTACATTCCGAAATTGGTTTTCGAGAATAAGTTAATTTTACGAAATTTGTCACGATATGAATATCGTAGAACAACAGTGAAATATGACTTTATAATTATGTAGGTGCAGAATTTTCTATTTGATGGAATGCAATCTTTTTGCTGTTTATTTATTATGAACCATATTTAAACCCACAATTTTTTCCAATAAAACTAATTAAAACATGTTCACGGCTTGCTCACATGCTAATCATTCATAGCAGGTGGACAATGGATCTATTTGATAATAATTTATGTTGGTAAAAATAAATTGCTGTCAGCTTCCAGTTAATGCTGTGCTTTGTCACTCATTGCATATTACAGTTATATAATAGTAGAAAAAAATACCAGTAATATCGTATAAAATACCAGGGATTGTTGGACATGAATGTAAGACAACTGATCAAAACAGCCAGGTGCTGAATATATTTTAATTAAATATTAACTATCCGGTAGTAATAATGTATACCAAAATCACAGTTATTTGTGTCTTTAGTAATAGTCTTAAGGTATTTGAGTTGGTATCTAGGAACTCAAAGAGTTATTCAAAATGTGCAGTGGATTGTAGTTCTGTTTCCATCGAAACAAACACTGTTTAAACAATATTGCAATGTATATAATTCCCGAAGCAGTAGGCAGAGGAATGTAGTACTTCCCCATGTTTCACCAGTTACATTTAAGTCTCATAGAATAGGTGGTGAGGCCTATTGGGATGCACCAGGCACAGATCTAGACACTGAGTCACTACCAGAAATTTAATAGAATAGAAATGTTACATGTGCGGGTACATATGTACAAACACCTGACGGGAAATATGAGCAAATAAACTTTCCTACATGTAATCAGACTTGTATGTTAGGAAAAGTAATAATTAATATAAAATATGAAGAATGTGACATTATAGAATTTAAAAAATTCTCATTTGGTCACATTGCCATACTAAAGATTGACTTCAATAAAAATTTTGAAACTGGTTGTAAAATACAAGTTAAACCTATTCAATTCATTTCCCAAGGCAAGCCATTTTGGTTTAATCTACATAGTGAGGCTCACAAAGGAGAAAACAGCATCATAACGGAATATCGGGGCAATTACTGTTTCTCTGTATTGGGGTTTCTATTGGTACTTCATGTTGATCATGACTCCTCATAATGGATTGCTGGATTGATGGTGTTTGCTTCTTTAGGTGTCTTTCTAATATCTACCTTACCCATGGTATTTTTATTATTTCCTAACAAAATTGGGGCGTAACCAATAAACTTAACATACCATAAATGTAAAACACAATAAATAGGGCCTCGGAAATAGTTTTAAAATGTAATTTAATTCTTTACGAATATAAAGTATTGGTACAGTGTGTGTATTTCGTTTACTTCATAATCAAAGAATTATGGTATGCGCTACTTATTATGGGTGTTGTTATTTAAGAATGGGTGGCGTGGTTGATATGGTGGCTATAGTGACTAATGGCATTTGACTGTATATAATATAGCAGTGGTGATGTTGTCAATTATGAGTGACACAGTTTTATTGCAAATGAGTTGTATAGAATCAAAGGCAATTTGCATGTTTTGTCAAAAATGTGATTTTAGTATGCTCATGCAGGGAATTTAAAATAAAGGTCGTACTGCGCATCTTTTATTATTATAAACTGCAAAATCGCATTAAAATCAAGTTTAAAATATCGGTTTGGTTTCAAACCCGGCAATTTTTGAAAGGTCAGAATCAAACCCGGCAATCTGATTCCATCAACCAATCACAAGTGTCGAATTGGTCACGTGGTTTAATAGCGCCACTTGCAGTTTACATACAAATGTTACCCCCCTAATTATTGATTTATATTTTTTTTCGCGGTGAATATTTTATAAATTTCACAGAATTTTAAAGATGGATAGTCATGCTATGTCCGTAAATAATAAATTTGCTGAATACCGGCAGAGAAGCCCTGAACACTGTAAAGGTTAATTGTGAAGGACGGTCAAGTAAATATAGGCAACAGGGCTGTCAGTTATCCGAAAAATTGTTAATTTTTGTCTGAATTGACTGAGCGAATATTGTCTTTATAATTTTTATAATAACATATTATAGACACAAGAGAGTGATTGTTTCTTCCGAAGAAGAAAACTATTTCGACGAAGCATTCCATGATACCAATGACTTATGCATATTTTTTTCCCTTTCGTTTAACTCTTTTATCGTTCTACTGTTGCACACGGGTCCCTCTCACAGTGAGAAGGTTAAGTCTATAGCCTGTCACACTAGTGAACTGCGGGTTGGCAGACTTAGAAAATTCAAGGGTTTGCATATTTTTTTGAATCTTTTTCTTTACTGATACAGTATGTGATATTAATAAGTGATATTTATTGGTTTAATCTTAAAACGCATAATTTTTTGGTAAAAGTAAGCTACATTTTAATCCACTAGGCTGTCACTGCTTTCTATTATGACGTATAAAATCTTAGTTAATAATATTTGACACCGCTTTCATTATAGAAATGTTTAGTCCTCTTTTCGCGTCACTAAATTAATCGATTTATATTTCATTAACGCGAAAAAATATTGAATTTGAACAAACGTAAAACAAATTTCAAACTTCATGGATTACCTGCGACAATAACAATAAAAAATGGCTACAATCAAAAACCGCATTTCTGATGGGGCAACCTACTATATCAGCTATGACAGATAATTGTTATAATATTGAGAGGTTAATTTCATTAAACCTGTTTTCGACACTCCCTAATCCATAAATTTTTGGTAACAATGAAATCCGGCAATCTGTCAGTTACTTGAAATCAAATACGGCATTCTTCGATATTTAGGATCAAATCCGGCAATCTGCAAAATGAAACCTCAAAGTTTTGCAATACTACCTGATGAATACCAAAGTTTATGTTATAATATAATTTTCAAGTGTCTTGTGTAAATTTTGTGTAAAATTTCAATATTTTTGTTATCGTACGCCCCTAAACACAATAAAAAAAAAGGTTTTCTTTTTATTACCACAATTCCCTCCAAGTGCAGATGGCCGCCTTTTCTTCTAAACGACTTAAATATTTTACTAACAGATCTTTTATTATAATGATACGTCCAAATTCAGACTTGCCTGTTATACTGTACAAATTTCATACGACAAAGTAGAACGTAATGCTCATTTTCAGGCTATTGTTAATAAGTACGAAGTTTGTTTTAATGAGTAAATTATGGCTAATACGCTGGTGCATGGTAAGTAACTGACAAAAAGTATTAGCGTCAATGAAGGTCGTCATAATAAAGCTAAATTTTATTTTAATCTTTTTTCTATCCATAATTTTATACATATACCTAGTCAACGAGTTGAAGTGTTGGCATTGCTTTTTCCTTCAAGATATGTCCTATATACGGTATATACCATCAATGTCACTTACCACAGGCCCACGAAGGAGCAGGATGATAAATTATTTATATGAACCTTTGTATATAAATACTTTTATTATACATATATATTTTTCAATACCGTTGTGTTTTTAAAAAAAAATGAGCTTAAATATGGGACTTGTAAATGTAAATTCAGAAAAAAATACGCTATTAACCAATATTGGCGTTATAACTCTGCAGTGTATTATGATGAATAGAAGGCGATATTCTTATACAACTCACCTAACAATCATTTTATTATGCATCTCAGAGAAATACAGAGATGAGATAAAATGATTACTAATTATTCAGACAATAATTCTTCATGATCCTAAAATTGGTACCTGAATTTGCTTCGAGAATGTCTGCAAATCAATTTCGTCAAGGGATTCTGAATTTCCCTAAGCTTTGTAAGCCTGCTGGTATCCCTTTCATTGTTTCGGACAAATGAAAGCGCTTTGGGATTACTTGCTTACGAATTAGTATACTCTGCCGTACTTCATAATGTACGTACGTTCCACAATCCTGTTTCAAGTACAAAATTTTTGTACATTGTATTCTACAAAATATTTTTCGGGAGGAAAATTAACAAATAAATTTGGTGATAAGCATACTGACCTTATTTAAAGCAGTTTCGTGTTAAATCTGAAATAGAAATGACAGTATAAAATTTTTGCGAAACAAAAATTACAGTTTTTAAAAGGAGCAAATATATCTTTCGAATGTAATAGTATTTAGATGTTATAATGAACGCATCCTAAATAATTTTAATATAGGTGTATAATTTTCTATGCGTATTTTTTCCTAAATGATTATTTTAAGAAAAGTAAGATATATAATTAGACTTTCATCTATTTAGTCCTTAATATGTGAAAAATTAGTTTTCGATGATTTTGCGAATTTATGAACAGTTTATGGAAATTTACCTATATACAAAGTAAAATTAACAACAAAACGTATTAAGTATCTCAGTGATCACAATACATTTTAATATAATATACTTTTCTTTATAATTTTCCCAGAACAATTTTTGTAGGATCACGAGGAAACAAAAACAAAAAAGATTTTACGGTATCCATCGTTTATATTTATGATGTTTAGCTTTTACAAAAACTCAGAAAAAACGGGTTCAGATCATTATTCCTTTCTCCAAAAACTATTACAAAACTACTGCTTTAAGTCAAACTATTACAAACTATTACTATGAATCAATTATCAAAGCAGAACATTGGATATTCGTTGTAAATGTGGATTCAATTTAATTCAATGCAATTCAATTAAATTTAAACAATACGGAAACAGAAATATCTGGAGGTATTAAAATTTGTAGCTTATATTTAATTAAAAATGTAGCATAACAAAGAAACGGACTTACATCGACTAGTCTTGTTACAGATAAAATATTATAAGTAAGTGCACAGTCACTATGGTGATGTGTTACTCCTGCACGAAGACCTTTAATGACTTTGACTTATGTTTATCGATTGCGTTGAATTCTGAATAACAAAACTTCAAGATATACATACATATATCATCAGCATGAACAAAACGTAACATCACGCCTGTAATGCCCGAAGTGGTACGCAGAGGAGTGTAGTACACTCCCACGTTTCACCTGTCACTTTTACGTCTCATGGAATAGGTGGTGAGTCTATTGCCATACACTGGATACTTAATTCAGACTCCGAGTCACTACTAGAAATTCTAAATTAGAAATAACCAATAGTACTCAACGCGGGGTTGAAGTCAGGACCTCCCGATCGGTAGTCGCCATTGCAACCACTCGACCTACGAGGCAGTCAAATCATTATCATTCATCCTTTTATCGTTCCACTGTTGAAGACGGATTTCCTCAAATTATGAAAAAGTTTAGTATACATTGTGAAGTGATTACGAAGCAGTGATAGCCTAGTGGTTAAGAATTCAGCCTCTCACTCCGGGGGTGCTGGGTTCAAATCCATGGCGCGCACC
>DWJK01003048.1:0-13666 GCA_018248815.1 Croniades pieria auraria
CACTATGATTGCCATTGAATTTATACCGGGCAATCATATCTTAAGATAGAAAATTAAGTGATACCTTAGTGACACTTGCTGTACGTAGTGAAACCAGATATTTCCATATTGAGATTGTATCACATCGTCATCATTATAATGATCATGAGCCTGTTTGAGTCCACTGCTGGACACTGTATAGTTTGTTACATGTTTATTCGTTTTTCTCATTATTTTCCAA
Organism: Croniades pieria auraria; assembly: GCA_018248815.1. Classification (NCBI taxonomy): domain Eukaryota; kingdom Metazoa; phylum Arthropoda; class Insecta; order Lepidoptera; family Hesperiidae; genus Croniades; species Croniades pieria. The sequence continues at coordinate 221 of DWJK01003048.1, forward strand.
ACGCAACGAATTCGAAGCTTTTGTAGGGAAATATTCAATATGTCTTACAACGCTTAAAGTGTGTGTGTATTTGTGGAGAGTTGTAGAGATCTACAAAAGGCTGTGTCTGGCGTAGCGTTGATGGCTTTTACCTGCGGAGGTGGCGCTACAATGGCATGTATTACGTAAACGAGAACTCGGCAACTTGACGATTCTCCGAGGTCTCGTATTATTATGACTCATGAATACACGACTGTTCGCTTATTAGTAGTATAATCGTCGGTATTTATAGAACAGCGCTATTTACGCCATAAACCCTCGTTCTACAACTTAAAGAATATGAATTTAAAATATTATAAGTTTCAACAATGATATTTAGTGTATTTACATCTTTCTACGGCGCATTTACATCTTCATGAGGATGAAATGCTATTTGTCATTCATTTCATTCTCCCAAACGAAAATCATACCTAAATGGAATTGTAGTCTAGCCATTCCCCTGTTCTAAATGACGCATGTGATGAAACAAATAATGCTTGAATTATACATATTCTATGTAATTTTCACTTTCATGTTGTCAAAAATGTCATATAGTATAATTTGACATAGCGTAGACCAAATTTATTAATTTTTTTATTTAAAAGCATAAGTTCGCTAAAGTTAATCACTCATATCTGTAATATTAGTAATCTTTTTATTATTCCACTGTTTTACATGGATCTATACGAATAATCAGGGTACTAAGGCCATAGTATTCTACGCTTCCCATGTGCGGATTGGCAGACTTCATAACCCTTAGAGAACATTACGAAGACAGTGTTTGGAATAAGTTTTCACACGATTTTGTCATTGACTGTTACAGGGAGTAATATTTAATCTAAAGAATGCATACCCTTTGTAAAGCAAAAGGTGCGTGGCTATGAAACCAGACTCGCGATATGGAATTCGGACTTCGGATTAAGCGTTGAGTGACGAGATCACTGCACAGCATACTGAACACGTGTTATGATAGTAAGTTACGTCTTTCGGGAAATGCTGAATTTGTCTTCATCAACGCTTGTGTGTCAGTGCAAAAGAGTGTAGTTTAAATAGAATTTATGTTTAAACATTTTATTCGATACTGTAGCCCGTCAATGTATGCATTCACACATACACACACATGTACATATGTACATAAAATATCCTCTGATATACGAGTATGTATAAGCAGTATAAGCAGTGATAGCCTAGTGGTTAAGAATTCATCCTCTCACTTCGGGGGTGCTGGGTTCAAATCCATGGCGCGCACCTCTTTACAAAAGTGCGTTTTAAATTTAAATGTCACTTGCTGACAGTGAAGGAAAACATCGTGAAGAAACCTACACACCATAGAATTTATTAAAAAAAAATCCAAGGTGTGTAAAGTCCGCCAACCCGCACTTGGCCAGCGTGGCGGACTACGGCCTTAACCCTCTCATTATGAGAGGAGACCCATATTCCAACAGTGGCATGTTAATGGGTCGATTATAGTTACAGTAGATCATAGCGAGATGTACTTAGAATAGTTTTTTAATAGATTCTCTAACTAACGCGGGTGAAACCGCGGGGCACAGCTAGTATCAATATAAACTTTATCGAAGCTCGTCGCTTTAATTGAAATAAAAATCTATCAGCTGTTAGCTTGACGGAATTAATATGAATGCTTTGTTTACATACAGTAAAACGTTAGTACCATAAAGACGAAAACACAATTTCCGTACACTGAAAGACAAAAGTGTATTTAAAAAATGTAGGTACGAACAATCCCAATAAACACCATCGACCCGGAAATCCACAATGCATAATGACGTAATTCGATTCCGTTTACTCTAAGTACAGACGAGCTCAAAATAGCATTGATAAAACTCTATTTAAGGATCCCTCGATACATTAACGAGGAGGCAATGAATTAATACATAATTAATTAATTAGTTTTCTCATATCGTGACATAGTCGTGGCACGGAAAATTATTTTATTGGTCTTGCTCATAAATACGGGTGTCGTAATCTTTGTCTATAGTCACAGTGGGTAACATTGTGAGGTTTTCAACATTAACAGTTTCTAAAGTACTGAAGACTTTTTGTTCCATTTTTAAATTCTATGTAGGTAAAATTGTTACGGAAATTCGAAGGCTAAAGTAGATTTAGCGAAGCGGCATTGTTGAATCTTAGCGTAACTCGAGGTTGTTGGTGAAACTTGGTGAGATTCGAAACGCGGTCAAATATTTATAGGAATAAAACATTGGATTTTCAAATCCCGAGACGAAACGAACGCAAACGACCCCGAAATTGCTGGCCGCATTCACCCAGACAAAAGCCCTAAAACACACCCCGCGAGCAAAAAGAAAAGCATTTCCATCCCATCCCCTCCTTCATTTAAATTTCCCGCCCCAGAGCGAGGGCGGCGACTGTGGGGGTGGCTTCCGCAGAACAGAGACGCGCCTTTAAAGCTGGTAGAAAAGAATGAGACGGCCGTATGTCCACCTGTTGCGTTTCAAGACTCATATTTTCGCGGTGGTATCTTTTTTCGTTTCTTACTGCGTTGTAAAGGATTTGAATGGCGTACGACGAACATGCGTACTAGGGTTAGGCATTGTAAGATATTGACGCGGAACCCCTCGCGTCGACACGCGTTCGATTTTTAATGCCAGTCATTTGATCTTTTGAATACAGATCCTCTGAAGAACCACCGCGTCTTTAGAAATATGGATCGGCGACGCGAGTTCATTTTAAAACAAAAAGCTAATAATAAGCCGTTTTGTTTTCATTCGCAACTCATTTGTTTCACTAATATTTTATTTTAGTTCGAAAAACCTATGTACATTTTACTTGAAAATTATTATTAAATTAAATTATGATTATTAATGATTATTCTTGATCATTATGTAAACGTTTAATAAACCAAAAAACAGTGAGAACACTATAATAACAGCGTAACAAACAACTGATTTTCTTTGTACCGGTAGTTAAGCTACTTCATAACTTTATATAATTTTAACAAAAGTAAATTGGTTATAAACTTATTTCGGTACTTAGTTTTACTTGCAATATTCTTGTCGGACATAATCAATGAATGAATTGACCTATAATAAATAATAGATAAAAAATTTGCATAATTTTGGACACATTGAAAATTTCTCAAATCCGAGAAATGTTGGAAATACAAGCCAATTTTTTTAAGGTGTCACGACGTAGCGAAAAAAAAAAAATTATCAAATATCTGTAACTCAAATATAAAAGATGTCAAGTCACTTTAAATAATTTTTTTCATCAAGTTCAATAGACAGGGGGTAGTCAGGGACAACCCGTAGGTAGTTAAGTTGGTTGTAACCCGATCACAGTCCCTCATTAGGACACGGGTTGGTCACCTTACCCTGTAATACATAACACACACACATGAAACTTATGTCAGTATAATGCATGTGTTATGTTAATAATGAATCTACATACATCGAGTTTAAAATTACTTATTCGTATTAGAAACCGTTTGCAGGTAAGTTTGATCATTGTTATATCTTAGCTCCACGCGAGGTATTCCAAATTCAAATTTCAATTCATTCGATAAAATCTGGAACAATCCGGTTCAATCCGGATTTTTGTTTACGAACCATAAGGTCAATATCACACGTTGTAACTGTCTTTCGTTTAATTTACAACGTAGATACACATACAAAATTAACTTTGACATCGGAATTGTCTCGCCGAGCGTACCAATGAATGCAGGATGAAGACAGAAATAAAAACTGTTTGTGTTACCGTTTCCGGCGGACAGCGTTCGATCCCAGCGCGAACACGTGGTGCGGTTATTACGAGGAAATAATCCAATAAAAATAGTATCTGGACGATTAAATTACGATGAGGATTCATCTCCGTTTATTAATATTGAAGAGTAAAATAAACACCTTAACGTTTATACATTTTTTTTATTATAGAAGTACCATTTTTGTATTTTTGTATAAATCTTTTGAGTGCGAAGACTTTGAGCGCGTCAACCTAGCGGAGATTCTTAGCCGTTAATGCTTTAAGGAATGTTTATGGCGAAGTTTCATCTGGTGGCATGGGTGATTTATTGGTCAGAGTCGCAGCAACGAAGTTTATGGGCATTTCTTAATGGTCTTTAAGATAAATGTAATTGTTCGATGTGTTTAGTATTAACAAAAGTAGCATTAACTCACTTTCATTTCATCCCAATCCCATGTACAGACATAACTTAGATTGAATTAAGCTGTAGCAGAAAAATTATAGTACAGAATGTTTAATTTAAATTTTTGGCATCCAATATTTCACCAGCCTGTGTCAGTACCACTGCTGGACACAAGCCTTCGCTAAGCGGTGTTTGACCATAATCCCTTCGCTAGGCATGAAGGTTGAGGAAAAACACATTATCTCATAAATACAACCCGAAGACCGACTCTTAATGGCTTATCTCTTATAACATGCGAAGGACGTAGTTTTCGATTCATTAATATCAACCCATCTCGAGACAACTTCACACTGGTATCTGATCCCGAAATAAATACGAGTAGAGCCTACACTATAATGACCAGACAGCGGGTAAATTAAAAGTAAACTTCGAACATAACTACCCAGATATAATACACAACGTATAAGTGAGTGGGAATCGAACCCACAACTCCCGGGTTAGCATCCAAAAACACTAACCACGGAACCAAGAAGCAAGACCATCTAATTTGATAAACATTGTTGATAAGAGATAAGATAAGGGAAAAAGACGATGTTATCGAAATATTAATGTATGTTCTTTGGAAGATTTGTAACAATTTTTTTACTGTCATTCAATATAATAAATTGTTACTTAAACATATGAGTGAATCATGTTCAAGCAGCGGTCGAAAAGTGACGAATTTTGATATGTGTTTCTGATTTAAACTGACTTTGCATAAGTCCTTAAATACCATTACACATATAATCCTCGCGTGGAATGAAAATGTTCTGCATGAAAGGAGATGAGTCGAAATATTTATTTTATCATTTCGGAGATAAACACTCCGGTATCAACGCGGAACATTTCCCCGATATCGGTTGATTTAATTTTAAGTCAAAACTCGTCGATAGAAGCCTAACGAAGGTTTGTTTATTTTGCAATTGAGATTTCGCTCTGTAGGAACATGGGTATTTTTTACAATTCAATTTATACCTAATAGGCGAGTAGTCATCATGAGGTCCTGGGTTTGATCCCCGGTTCTGACAAATTATTTTAGTGTTTGGATGGAATTGGTATCCGGCGTAAGGCAAAAGGAATAGGGCTTATTCCACGGCGAAACCTATAACATAACTGATGGGTCGTGGGATTGTACTACAGTGCCTTGTTTACCCTTTCAGGGCAATATAGACGTGATGGTATGTATGTGATAGGCTACCGTTTGGCCGCCATCCCGCCAGATGGGAAGCGCCGAAGCGTCCTAAGAAGGACCACGCATGCCTAGAAAAAGCCTACTCATTGCCTTGTACAGTGCTGGAATATATTATATGTGAACATGGAGGCCGCCTCAGAGAACTTAGACGCCGCCATAGCTCCGCTCCTTAGCCGGCCAGGCAAGAAACGAGAGATCAGGTCGCATCTTCTCGATCCTTAAAATCCATCATAAAATGCAGTCAGCATTTCTCACCCAAACCGTTCTCTACTCAGGTCGCATCTTCTCGATCCTTAAAATCCATCATAAAATGCAGTCAGCATTTCTCACCCAAACCGTTCTCTACTACGCCTTGACACTTCTTTCATTACTCTACCTTTTCACTGTGACAATAAACATTCATTGTCAGGTTCATATTTTTGATAAATTTATCAACACTGTAGTCAGTCAAACGCTCAATATATATTTTTCTTCGTTATATTTTTTATATTCTCTACCTAGGAATAAGTAATATACAGTTCAAGTTTAGGTTAGCATAGTAAATACATTTTTGAAAGAAACTGACCAACTTTTTATCATACCGGTTTAAAACGAGTAGTCTCTTATAGTACATGTACGAATATAATATTAATAATGTGTACTGCATATTCAAATCTAAACGAATATTTCGTCTATCGAAAGATAAAGACGCGTTTGGTACCGTATGCTCTCTGCCTACACCGTACAAGAACTGGCGCGGCGATATCATAAAAACAATAAACAATTGTAAGGTTACCACTATAACTACACATATCTGTAGTGCGCGAAAATCTCAGAATAACATAATAATTATCAAAGTATTTTAGCGACGTAGTTATTTGAAGAATTTTCCAATTACTGTCTGTAATTAATGATACGAGGGCACTTACCATGGAAACGGGTAAGGGGTGCGCGCCGCCGTTGGGGTAAGGGTAAGGCGCCATGAGGTAACCCATGTTGAAGCCCGCAGCCGGATGTGGGTCGAATTTACCTGTAAAAATGACATTTGAACATATATATATTAGTTGTCATTATAGTTTTTCAGCTGATTATGACCTCGTACTTTACACATGATTATGACCTCGTACTTTACACATGATTATGACCTCGTACTTTACACATGATTATGACCTCGTACTTTATACATGATTATGACCTCGTACTTTACACATGATTATAACCTCGTACAGGTCCGAAACTAGTCGGGCCATCCCGAAAAACGTACGTGAGTTAAGCCGGTACATATACAATCATGTGTATAAATACTCAAGAGACATTTAATAGTAAAACTTTACATATAATATGGACTATTTACAAAGCTTTATCTTTCTATTTTTTAATTTAGAATTTCTATCAATGACTCGGAGTCTGGATCTGTGCCCGGTGTATGGCAATAGGCTCACCTACCTACTCCATGGGACGTAAACGTAACGTATGAAACGTGGGAGTGTACTGCACTCTGCCTACCTCTTCGGCGATAACAAGCGTACTGTTACGTACTTTATCTTACTATCAGAATATAAGCAGTGAGATGCCAAATTCAATTTAAGTATATTAGTACTTGTAACGTATATCACATGTATTTATTATAGAAATAAAACAACAAAAACAACCGAATATTAAATTTAAGTAAAAATTAAGTGCTTATTAGAGCCTAATATGTAGAAACATGAACGCTGTTAAGCCACAAACTAACCACATACGTCGTAAGTGCCGTAATGATACAATGTTATAAAGACTTTATCCCATTAGACATACAGTTCAATATCCCGAAACGCAATGTTGGTGCTTAAGTAAAAATAAATATGTTTGTGCGTCAACACCAGTTCACACACGCCACTTTTGAAAAATCTATATCATTAAAATCAATTCACAATAAATATATGTTGAAACAAACTACAAGAAAAAAATTAAAGATAAAAAATGGTGTCGGAGAACTATTATTTTTCCACAAAAATTATACGATACATTTATATTTGTTGGCATGAATATTTTAAACATTAATGGTGTGTATCGGCCAATAATCGACAAATATGGCATTAATTGATTCGTGGTAACATAATCGCGTTACTTTGCCATTCACATTTCCATGACAATGACTTAATATTATGGCTTAAGAAAATGAATACAATGTATTCTCATCGGAATATGTTATTTAGCGTTCGTGAAATAATCTATCATATATGTTACTAATGCATGTTTGTTGCTCTTTCACGCTGATATGGCTGGACGTATATTGATGAAATTTTGTATATACAATCACTACGATCTGAAGTAACACATAGGCTATTGATAGTAATAAAATTAGCCAAATAGTGACCCTAACGTAATACATTACGGTATAGTATGTGATAATATAATGTCGTCATCGCTCCAGTGCACGTCAGTACAGACCCCTTTAATGAGACGATTTAATATATTTTTAACTTTGCGTAAAGAATATCAGATTTACCGAAAACAACAGTAAACAAAGGTACCTTTAGAGACATATTAAGGTTTTTCACATCAATTGTAACAGATGGCACCACTTAAATAAATTGAACTTAAGAAATTTAAATCACAAGAAAGAATAAGGCGTTTTAAATTTGGAAGAACCTTTTACACAATCTCACTAAAGACAGAGAATTGTATCAGCGAAGGACTCGTCTCCTATTGGATAAGACGTATGACGCTCTGACCTACTAAAGCAAAGTGGGTAGTGCGCTATCTCACTATTCCCATTTATGAAATAAAAACTGCAGTAGATTTTTATTGCATTCATTTAGAGACTACAGACTCTTAAATCGAAGGAAAACGACTCAAGCAATAAATCAGAAAGCCACTTAGGAACCAGTACAATGTTAAAGTACAGTCGGGCAAATAAAGGAATCACTGGGGGCGGGGCGCAGACGAGAAAATTATACCCGAAGAGGCATTTACTCGTAATTGCGCGACTGTACAGTGCCTATTTAATGAAATGTACATTTGTTGGATGTTTGGATTCCGGACATTTGTGTATTTTGAATTAAAAAACTTTCAATATCTCTGTTTAATTAAGATTTATAGACATTGAACAAACTCACTCGGTTGTAAAAATAAACGCAACATATTTTTAATGTTTCCTACCAGTTACGTTTTTAAATTTAATCATGAATCTTCATGTATTATGTTGTTGGAATAGATAGAATTTACCTTAGAAATAAACAGCCAAAATCACGTGGGTAAGACAAGAATTGTATTACCTACAGTTTTAATATGGTGTGATATGAATGTCATCAGTACATAATTAAAAGGGGTTAAATTCTTACATTAAATTGTAAAAGTATTGTCAAAGTTACTTTTAAGACGAGAAAAAGATATCGCCATTGTGGTAAAGTGATGGAGTATACCGCCAGTTTCTTTCTGTGTTAAAAGATGAGTCACCTATTTATTTATGGGACATAGATTGTCACAATGTACAAAATAGAACTGCCAAATACATACTAAGATCATAAAATTATTTAACATGGCAATACCATAAACCTGTCCTAGAATGTTATATCAATGAAGTATACAATGTGTTAGAAAATTAAATCGAATCTTGTTTAGGGATAGTACTGAGACGAACTATTGTGCGTCAAAATCTGAACAAAAATCTGATCCATTATATCAGTAGACCTGCAATATTACTGCTACTTTTATAACATGGAAAAATCATCAAACAATACTCAGTCATAGAACAAATCATCCCAACAAATTAAACAGTACCTTGGAGCTGTACATTCCGGCTAACACCGCACGGCCCTATTCTGATTACAGTTTAATCTTTATTACACACGAGATTGAAGATTGATTTGATTAACGATAAGGGATAAATATTTTGTTCGCGTGTCATGTCGGGCCTAGCTTTCAATTTCGATACACTTCATTTGAATCAACTGTCACAGTGAATTTAAATATCAATATTGTTGAAAGACTTTTTTGGAATGCCACTCGTATAACATCGATTGATTAATATGTAAATATCCAGTTTTATTATTATCTCCGTAGCAAGCGAGTTAACACCGTGAAATGTTTTATTCATAGTTTTGTTAATAGAAAAATGTTAAATTTCTTTATTTATTTAACACAAATAAAAAGAGATAGAGTATATTTTATGTACATCTAAAAATGACATGTTTTTTAAGTGAAGAGAGATGCAAGTAGACAGCAGTGACAATGGGTTTTCTTGTCGATCAATATCAGGAACTGACTTCAAACAAGACTGTAGGTGAATAGTTAGATATTCTAAGTATTTAATATGTATAGACCGTCAGTTCGTGTTAATTGGTAATAGGACTTCAGGAATTTTATCTCTAGTATTGGATGTTAGTTACACGCGTGTTCCCACTTTCGAGAACTGAAATGATCACTTCTTGTATACATATATATACATATTTATGTAGAAAACTCCGACTTAGTGCGTAAAAGTTTTTACGAAGGCCAGTTTGTGAGTTAACGATTTCAAACCAATTTTTCAAAAGAATTTATATGCCATATAAATAAAATACATGATATGAAATAAATGAGGTAAAATAGGTTCGTGTATTTGGTATAATAATAGAAATAAAATGTTAAGAAAATGAAAATTGACATACGTCTACAACTGTACCCTGCGGAAGACCAACGCTGGTTGTTTTTGGATTTCCAGCATAATTCTGAATAGGATCCATTTTTTGTGTGCAGACTGCAATTGCTCTATTTGCTGAACTTTCATATCTTAGCGCTTGTATGACGTGTAAGTTGCACATTACGAATAAAAAGCTTTCTTTCTTTCTTTTAAAATTTGGAAGAATATCGTAATCATTATTTAGGCGCTATACACCACATAACTTCCTGTAATCCAATGCGCATAAAGAAAATATTTATCTCGTTTTATCAACGTTTAATGCGTAGTAAGATCGTAGCGACATTCCAGAATAGTTGCGCCCACGCCTTTTCAATTTGTCGGCAATTTGGACGGAGCGTGGAATTATTCTGATGACTGCCCGCGACCGTACTAATGGCGTCTACGCGTTGTTTTCGACGTTATTAAAGAAGATTGCCTGACACTGATAGAATTATCCGAGCTGGGTGTAGGAACTGCTGGTAATTCTATTTAAAAGAAAGAAAGAATAAAATAGGAACTGTTTATTCACAGCAACTACAGCAAGTACTTAAAACACGAGTGATTTAATATTTACAATGACATTAGCAGAAGTGGAAAGTGTAAGTAGATATAGAAGTAAGGAAAAATCTATGTTCATTATCTGTTTTGTGTGCTGCGATGGATGGCCTCTCAAGGATTTTACGACATATATGAGTTTGTTTCCATTCCAATCCATCAAACTGGCAACTCGATATTCATTACTGTTTCATTAAACATTTTACTTACTGTCCTTTAAGTACAATCTTCTCTTAAGGCCTTACATGATATCTGTATCTTCCTTTATTTAGCACTAAACTCTTTTAATACATATTTATTGTTAATATTTGTTAGAACTATTGTATATAATTATTAAGATATCTTGTATAGTGTTCATTTTCGTGCACCCCTGCCCCGTATCCGACTTCTGCTATTATTGACTCCTACCCAAAGATTGTCTGGTAGAGATCGCTTGTAAGAGATAAGACCGCCTTTTGTGTGTCTTCAAAAAGGTGTACTGTCTCTGTTGTATCGTCTTGGGGCGCAGTAAAGAATTTTTGTACATTGAAACGCGTTATACTTTTTGTCTATATCTAAATAAACTTTAATATTAACTTCCAATTTTGATAAAGCGATGTCCTTCAGGCTCTTGGAATCTGCCACTTTTATTTGTGTCGTCAAGTTGCACTGCAGGTTATCTACAGATATATTTAATTTCCTTGTAAACATGATAATAAATTTTACGCATTCCGAGAAACTGCATTGTTTTTACAATGTCATCATGGTCGCGTTATACTTAGAATGAACATAATAAAAATGTGAACCTGCAAAGACTTTTATGGGTTTAAAATAACATTTTACGGTTTCCCAAAAGCTCGTGTAACGTTATAAATTCAAATCGGTCGGTTTGAAACTTATTAAAAGTATAAACCAATTTTAAAGCAAGTTTTATGAGGATACAAAACATGGAGATGAGCCATATGTCCTATATTTATGTATGGAATCACCACGACATTATATTGATAAGAAATACACTCTACAGTCCCAAAAAAATTCACATTGACCATCGAATAATTTGAAGCTCTCATGAAATATTTCTCCCATAACTGGTTGGCTCAATAAAATCTGTACTAGGCGGGATTCTCGGAACCGTCCGCGGTGGGTCCAAGCCTAAACAAATATTGACGGATGCTGGCCGTGTATTAACGATGGGAGCACACACATTTTGTGTATGAAGCGTGCAATACACCTTGTATGACGATTATGGAAGCTACCGGTATATAAACATATCCTCCTACATTTCTACCCGACTCTATCGGATAGAAATGAACACTGGCATCGATTGCGCAGTATTTGGATAACATATTACGTTGTCACGAATAAGTTTTTAGGAAACGTATGAGGAGAACCCACCCTAAATTAAGTGGAGTTTTTTCTCCAAAACAACCCTTTTAACCAAGTTATGACCATTGCGGCGTCAAATTGCAACTATCTGCTGCAAAGCAGCAATACTCAAATAGATATAATTAGCTGTTTAAATTCATGTAACATTATCGAACATATTTTCGCCTGAAAGACACAGTTTAACCAGGTTCACGATAAGGTTGACTGTTTTATATCCAGTACCTATTTATTTGTGTAGCATAAAAAAAATATAGATATGGTCGCATTAATAAGCCGTTGAGAATATCAGTTTACTTCTCTTTAAATTTGTTGCTGATAAACTTGCCAGCAAGTATCGGTTTTTCTTTATTTCCCGCCCATTCCTAACAGTAATCGAGGATGCTTTTAATATGAAACCGTTGTTACTTCAAATAGGTAAATATATTTCTGTTGCTTCATTAATTCTTACCTACATTTATCTAGTTATGAATAATTTTCAAAACACAAGTCATGGTAGAGCAAGAACTATAGCCATTGTACAATGCATCAATTATGCAAATACCTTTTAAATCCCGGCCAAGAAGACACTCTGACATCTCTTGATACAAATTGGCGAAGCAGTCCGCTTCCTTCGAATCGTATTCATAAGAAAGCATACCGTATTTCAATACAATAAAATTGTGACCAATAAAAATACAAAGTGGTTCATAAAAACGTAAATTTTCCCACAAAACCGAAAACAGAATAAACGTGAATCACCCAGATCCCGTATAAGCGATGGTTAGAATGACTCATATGGATTGATTGTCATTGTTGATGTAGGTATGTCAACGTTACTGATAAAATTTTTTTGAGTTAGGGCCTAATATGTTCCTCACTTTAATTAGGGAATGCTACATTAGCACACTTATGAACTTACAATTATGAAATTATAAATTTTTCTTGCCTCCCTTAACTGCTTAGTTGGTCGAGTGGTTGCAAGCGCGACTGCCGAACGGAATATCCTAGGTTCAAATCCCGGGTCGAGTACGTTTTTGTTTTAATCACGTATACTGCACAGTCAATTTTTACAATATTTCAATAATAGCTTAATTTCTGTTAAATTCACAAAATAATCATGTAGAGATTTTTGGCACTCGGTGCTCCCTACTTACTCCGTAAGAGACCTGGCGTGAGATATGTACCTATGTCAATACAACAACACCGTTTTCATGTCAACGTCATAACGTAATTGCGTTGACATTGATAAAAAAATTCCACGGACAGATTTACTTGTATGTTATGGCATCATGATGTCAATAAGCGTTATCGTGTGATGCACGACACATTTTTTAATATCAAAAGGTTGCGAGCAAACGGACATCGAATCTGATGGTGGTGACCGTTTCCAATACCACGAGGTTCCAATGTGTTGCCGACCTTAACGTAACTTTAAACATTGCAATCAGAGAAACCCACATAATACTGACTTAACCTGCGGGTGTACAAAACATACATCCGCTCACGGCTCACCTACGCGTCGCCGGCATGGTACGCGCTGGTGGCTGAGTC
>DWJK01003049.1:0-13664 GCA_018248815.1 Croniades pieria auraria
TGTTCGCGGACGACACCGCTCTCTTTCTCACCGACTCAAACCACAACCACCTAACAAAGAATCTTCAGACTGCAACCGACGCGTTAGGCGAGTGGTTCAGTAAACGGAAAATAGCAGTCAATCCAGATAAAAGTGCAGCCGTCTGTTTCAGAAAAAACAAGCGTCCTAAAGTCCAAAGAACAGGTCGAATACTCAGACCCATTCATCTCTTTGGCAAACCTATCAAACGGTCCGAGGATGCCGTAATACCGGGGAGTCATATTAGATAAATACCTCATTTTCGGGAAGCACATTCGTGCAGTAAGAAATAGGGCAGCTTTCGTACTGGGGCGGCTCCACCCTCTGGTCAAGAGGAAGAGTAAGATGGCACTTCGTCTGAAAGTCCGTCTCTACACTACCTGCATCAGACCGATCATGACATATACCAGTGTCACCTTTGCTCACAGTCAAAACTTAAAACCTCTCCAAGTTTTACAAAACTCATTCATGCGCAGAGCAACCTGGTTGATGCGCAATGTGGATCTCCACAGGGCCGTCCAATTAGATACAATAGCCCAGTTCTTGAAGAAGCAAGCCGTGGGCTGACTCCCATCCAAATAGATTAATAAGAGAAACTGTCTCATATCCCTGCCGACCAGCGGCGGTTACCGCTCCCTTCAGGAGACCGAGATATGTCATAAATGACCCCGACGATGACATTACACTAGCCAATGGGCAATTCCCGGAGGATTCGTCACCCTCCCAGACACAACGTAAAAATCACACACACTACACTCACCGTTCTCGCCGACGAGGGCGAAGACTCCGCGCATCATACGGCAGTCGTGCGGCCGTTCCGCAAGACTGACCGTCGTAGTACCGTCTTCCCTCGATAAGCACACACCGTATCGGTCCGTGCCTAGGTCCGAATCTCACAGGAGACGCCCGCGGACCAGTCGCACAGCCCCTATTCTCAATCGTGGGGAGGAGACGGGGGTCCAACCCGTGCTGGACCTCACTCCTACCCCTTGCTCTCTCCCCAAATTACAGGCAGAGCCACTCTGGCTCGCCTTCAAGCTCGGTAACGCTGTAGAGGCCATTAGGGTCAACAGCATGGGACAATTTAGAAAAAAAAAATGCTCTTTATGTTTGCTAATAACATTTGTACACACCCTCTGAAGTACAACCTAACTTATAAATTTTTCGGTCAGTAAAACTCAATTAACATGGTTTATAAAGGCAGTGTTATAATATAGCCTTAATAAATAATGCTCAATGAATACTTTATAAGATTTTAATAATCCCGTTTCCCAATCATTACCTCCATTCATTTTTAATATGGTTTTCGTAACAAGAGGGCGCTGATTTTCATTAAGGCCTATAAATTAACTGTGAGAGCTTTAAGCCGGGAACTTTATATTGCGCACTTTGTACCCGATTCAATAGTGAAATTGTAAATGATTACTCAAACAGCAACGTTGGACAAGTGATTGAAAAGTAGAATAACGGTCGTCTCCCATATTTTTGAGGCTTAATACCGGTGGCTACAGATTTTGAAACATTAACTGCATTGTTCTTATCTAGAGTGTAGAAAGAACTAAAATCGATTTTCTCTAAATAGTAACAAAACATATACACCAGTTTGTTATCTTACGATTAAATATTTATATGAAGAAGACTGTTGTGTGTAGAAGAGGAAGTCAGGTCTAAAAGGATAGAGAAATTTCGCTCTCGATGATCTCAACCTACCCCGTAAGGGACTTAGCGCAACAATATTATAGTAATAACAATTTTTACGTACGTACAGTGCAGTGAAATTAGTACCTGTTTCTTTATATCCCTTACAATACAGAATACGAACCAAAGAGAAGCTTTTAATAATAAGGTGATATAAAGCGAAAAAAACTCTGCCGTTCCAGCGTCTAAAATACGTCACAGCGGGCTTGTTAACAAGTTTCCCTTGGTGCTGTTCACGGGAAAATGGCCTTTATGTGTGATGGAATACGGGACATTTATTTAATGGTCCTCGTGTGACAAACTATCTGTCCAGTGGACCGAGAATTAACTAGCCTTATTTATTAGCTGGAAAGCGACTGGGGTTTGGGACTAGGTGGATATTGTGCGGAAAACTGTTTTAACACTGCGCACTATTTCGGTTATCAAATGGCAAGTTATGCGAAAACTTCTCCAAAAGATATTCAGTTTATTTGTATATTAGAAGTTCGTTTTACTTCTGCCAAAATGTTTGCATATTATTCATCGTTACTCGGACTGACAATAACAACATAATGACTTTCCTGTTTATAACAATAAAGCAGTTAATTTCTTTCCTTTACCACAATGAAAATATTTTCATTGTATTGTTTTAAAAAAAGAATAACAAAATTAAATAGCTAATTCCTGTTCAAAATAATTCTAATATAAAATAAAGTTTATTTCTAAAGTCACGCCTCATTTAATGGGCCCCGAGTGACAAAATATAGCCTTTAATAATAAAATACTGCCTGTGGGTTCAAGTGACCGTGGTAAGTTATTTTCTACATTATAGTCTACCATTACAATAGATTACTACAATGTTTTTTGTGCTTCAGTAAGTTTCAGTTCATGTTTCATAGCTTATGATGTAGTCTATGTTGGCTCAGTCATTCGGGACTATAGCTGTTGCAAATATTTGTAGTGAGAACAGCTGTTTGATCTATCTACGCGTAAAAATGTGTTTTCATACATCTGTATAGGTATATGTAGGTACATAACTTCTTTAGTTACTGTAGGGCAGGCTGCAACTAACCCGCGATCGGATGGCTTTGTCCCAAGAGATTACAAAAATATTAGGAAGTTAAAAAGCAACTCTTTAATTCAAAATATTAAGAACACTTTATCGCTTTCTGCGTATACAACCAGAGGACCACTTTTGTTGTACAATCTATATTGGGTAATTGACAAAGACTATGTATACGGCTTTGATATAAAACGATGTTCTCTTAATACAATAACTTATACATTCACGTAAAATTTTTACCGCTGTAACATAAGTATACATGTTATAAAAGTTTAGATTTACCACGAAACAAATGAATATATACATTGAATGTCGCAGTAGAATTATTAAAATGTTCAAGCGTCTAAATTATTATTAACTAATTTTAGATTCAGAAATGTGATTACGTCTACTGTGAACAGAAAGTTAAATATCGTGATTCTTGTTCGCAGCATCAGCGAACTAATTAAAACTGCGGTGCACTGCTGTCGCAGTTTCAAAATACTTTAACAGTTAACTGCTGTGATGACGAGCATAAGGTAATAACTGAAAATTGTGTGTAAAATTTCAATTTAACTTTGAACCACGGCATCGAAAGGGTAGCACGTTTAGTATAGTTATTGTAGTTATATTTTTAAAAGTGTTCAATCTGTTTATATTATTACAATAAAGTGATATTTTTATTTAATGTTTTAGGTTAAATGTATTATTATATCAATCTAGGGCCTTAACCCATACATTTTAAAATGAAACCCATGTTCGACGATGGAACGATAACGATTGGATGACAATTATAACACTTATTGTATCTTACTATTAAATGTTTCGTAAGTATTTATACACATGATTAAAAATGTACCGGCTTAACTCACGTACGTTTTTCGGGATGGCCCGACTTATTGTATCAATAGTTATTGTTAGTATTTAATATCTATTGATATTTCAGCGTTGCGGTATTTACATACGCTAATTAAAGTGTATCCAATAGCAAAACATATAAAAAAAAACATTAATTTAAGAAGTTCAAAAGGCAGGTCTCGAATATATCAGTTTAAGAGAAAAAACAACAATCGACGATATAATAATAGTAGTGATTCTTTTGTTGCAGAGATGTCCTGCCGACTAGCGGCTTGCGTAGCCGCGCTGGCGGCCATCAGCTGCACCCTGCCCGAGCCGACGCTGTCCCTCGATCTCAACCGGCTGTATGGACACCATACCAAACGCTCCGGTAAGTGTATAAATGAAGCCTTTTTAAGCAACTTTTTGTCGCCCAATGGAAGCATTAGAAAATCCAGGATAAGGCCGAGTGGCGCCTATTAGGTGGGAAGTGAAGTGCAACTAGCAGGTGACTTCCAAAGGCTGATAGATAACGCTTTAATAAACAAGCGTACATATTGAAAATAGTCGAAACAAAACGAAATAGTAATAACATATTGTCTTAGCCGTCTGGTTTCTAAATAAACAAAGCCACATTACGTTTAACAGACAGCCGGTAAACATACGTATCTAAATTTCAAAACACATACCCTTCTTGTACAAATAATTTTACACCGAAACAAAAAATAAATACGCCACGTATTAGTGGTGACACTAATACTTATGGCATTTGGATACTGGGCGGAAAATGAAGCTAAATATCCTCGTTCAGCAGACCAGGTCGCTAACTAGTGGAGCCACAAACAGTCAATATACATAAATCATTCAGTTAATAAGGGTGTACATATTCACAAATCATAATACCTGTTATCTCCTACATTAACTGTTGATCCACAATTTATGCCCAAAGCCGTGATAAATACGGGTGTGCTAAGTATGATAAATGGGAGATTAGAGGGAACAATGTTATTAGAAACAGTAGTCCACGTAGTTTCACAGGCACGGATAGAGACCGAAGGATTTAGGTTAAGTTCAGTCAAAATGTATTGTTAAAACAAAAACGGAGAGGCCTTTTGGCTTCCGTAGCCCAAACATATGTATATAATTATGCATGTATGTGTGTCCACTAAACCAATGATTTAATCAATTAACGACTGAATGTGTCAATAATTATTAACCTGGTAAACGAATGAACGAGAGAACAAATTAACGAATCAATGGGTGAACGAGCGACTGAATGAAAGTAAGTATAAACAAAAAACAAATGAACGAACAAAATCAATCGAGTGAACGCGGGAACGTGAATGAACAATTTAATCGGTAATACAATGAAACAAGAATGTATTTCTTGAGTAAACATAAACCATACACATTCGTAGCAGAAGGAAATCTAATACAGCGAATATTGGGTTGGTAATCCGTGTTACTGTGTACCCCGCTCATCCTTTATTAACAACGAATTTAATCAACTTTACCTATTCATGCTAAGTGTTATAAAAGTTTAATTTTACATAGGACGAGTACCTATATGTGGGAAACAAGGTGTACGTTTGTGTGTTTAAATGATTCTGTATTCGTGCTATATTAAAAATAACTCTGTATTGTATGTACCCGAAATAAAATAAAAACATTTTCAGGTTAAGAATGCTTAAGAGCTCAAGCACTATTGTAGCTTATGACAATAAAGCTTCCTTGTATAGTCTCACTAGCTGTGCTCCGCGGTTTCACCCGCGTTAATTAGAGAAAAATCTATTAAAAAACTTTTTTAAGAACATCACGCTATGATCACCAAGAGTAAATATAGTAAACTATTTTGGCTATAATGGCTTAATCTCTCACAATAATAATACTTTTAACATCCGGTACGTTAGCTAAAATAAGCAAACATGGTAACAGAGAACAAAAGAGAGCTTTTATTGGTTGGTTTATTGCGAGAGCAAACGCTAATACGCCTCACGGTATTTGCCGCTGCGTAATTCACGTCAGATTGCCAAACAAAGTAATTCCCACTTGAATGTAAAATTCATGGCTCGGGAACAATATCTACTTGTTTATCATGTTTTACCTAATCAGACAAAGTTAACTAAAGCTCTATTTCCTCCCTGTCCCTTGTAAATTACATCGAATAAATCGTTTTATTCATTGTTTACCTTTGTTTCACGAGGAATAAGTATATGCCGTCATTTACCTTCATTTATATAATTTTATTGCTTAGGCTGACAAATAGGAAAACGGCCACCTCATGGTAAGTGGTTAGGTTCGCTTACGCACTTACACTTGCAAAACCACAGGAGTCATAAACGTGTTGCAAGTCCTTAAGGACTTTGTTAATGTTAAATGATCACATTAATATCCTAATTCTACTTACTTCGCGTCAGGAATGGAATAATTTCCACTTAATGCTTCTCTAGTGGCAGGAAATTACCATAAATTAAACTTACGATAACACGTCGCTTCCCCTGTCGCATTCACCGTCAGTCAACTCTTCAATGTATTGAGACACTATGTTTTCCATATTCATCAGAATTCGTTTCTTTTCCCATAGGATTGAAATAGGTGTTCATTATCATTGTAATCGTTACCAATCATTTCATCGTTTCATTATTGGCTGTAGACCTCCTCTGATAAAATGAGAACGTTTACTACCATAATTTTTACGCTGAAGTATGTAATGTTTCTTTACAATATCTCTTATCGTGAGCCAAGAAAATAAATATAACCAAATGAAAGCGCACAAAAACGAAAAAACAATGATTTCCAAAAATACTAAGAACTGGACCAAGATGCCTAACTCTTCGGCCTCTTGCCAAATCTAATCATTAATTCACCCCAGTGATTCTATATAGGACAAGACAAAATTAAAAGGGTCGGCGTTGCCAAACAAAAGTGATAAAAAAAACGAGCCGAGCTAAGAAGATCTAAGCTCTTTTCGTATTGCGTGCGAGAAACATTTTTTTTACTGGAGGAAAAATGACTCGGGTCGTTTCATTAATAACTCACAAATGTGTTTCTGTCGGCTTTGGAAATGGTGCTCAGTATGTACGAACGATTACTATTGCAAAAGAATGCTGTTAAGCGTAAGTCGATTCAAATTTGAAAATCAGCTAACATTTTTTGTTTTTAAAGTGGATGGTAATTTTAATCATGTTTTTCCTTGCCTGGATTACCCATTACCCTGACGGTATATCATCTAGACTTTAAAACCCCCTTCATGTTAATTGATTAACATAATTTTTGTTTATCATCAAAATAATGATGATGATAATTATGAAAACATAATTATCATCAACATTATCATAACCATCAACTTGTTTGTAGTTCCAACTGGAATTCCTTTCTTTCACAACGGATAGGTTTGCAGATTTATCATTAGTGTCCATTTTAATTATCGTCAATTGGGTTCTTTCGCTGATCATTATTCGTTATTGTTAAAACAGGACTTTGGATTGCACAATACCGCCTGCCTGTTTCATTACTACTATTGACACGAGGGAAAAGTCTATTATCCTGTCGCGTCGAAGCGTCCAGTTAATTCCTTTCTTTTGTTAAAGTTCTTCTAAGGGAATAAAGGTCCATTGAAAACAATGGTTTAGTGTGAATGAATAAATTGAATCGGAAACGAATTTCCTTTGTTTAATTTTTGATCAGCGATGAAACAATTCAATAATTAAAATGTTAATAGAAAAATAACAGCAATGATTACGAAGCCTTCATTGAAATATTTTTCGAGAAAACAGGAAAAGGAATTAAATATTTCGCTGTGCAATGCGATCAACGAATTATTATAGTAGATTTTGAAGAATTTTGACCAAACATCGATCTCATTGCTAAACCACTGTTTGTATTGCTATTTAACATAATATCGCAATGTATTGTGAAAACTGATAAACATTAGCAATACTATAAAAATCGGCAACATGTTACTCTTATGGAAAGCACTTCAATGTGCCTTTATGAACGAGTCGCAATCTCATGTCTCATGTTCCGTATATACCTAATGGAAGATGTTCGTACTACACATTATAATATGTACGTGGCTAAAATACTCGGACATCGCGCGGTAGGCTGCTACGAACCTAGTTAATGAAGGTAAAACTTTATTCTCCGGGGAGTGCTTTTATTTTTAATTTAATCCTTACAAGTTTACCTTATTAAATTTCTCCACAGAACTGTAACAAAAACAATTTATTTTTTTACCATGGCGGCTAAAAAGCTCTAAGATTAATGGTAACAAAACAGAAAAAGTTTTCATAGTATCTTCCGAGATTAAAGTTATGTAGCTGAAACTTACGTCAGAATAGAATATTACTGAAATTATATCCGGTGAATGTTAGCCATAGTAACTAGTTGTTATACATTATTATAATATTAATAATTAGTTATATCAATAGTACTAATCATCGTCATTATTACAGTCATCACTATCAAACCTTTTATTATTTTACTGTTTTTCATGAGTATGCTCTAAGAATGAGCAAGGTTAAGGCTATAGTTACTCTATAACACCATTAGTTCCTATTAATTCATTATCACCATCATCATCGGCCTATCTCAGTCCACTGCCGGCCCGATGGGATGACGATCTACGAAAGGCTGCAGGCAGATGCTGGATGCGACAAGCCGAGGACAGGACGCAATGGCGCTCATTGGGGGAGGCCTATGTCCAGCAGTGGATTAAGATTATTTCATGGTAGGACTATTCGTATCATCATCATCATCAGCATTGATGATGAAGATGATGATTTTTATACGTTACTTGCATACATTTGTCCAACTGGACTAATTAATATAAGTTAATATGAGTACGCAGTGGCTGGCAGCGGTTGGAAACAAAGAGCTTGGTTTTTTCGGCTTAGTGAGGTAGTAATGGAAAGGCCTATGTCCATTAATATACAGGAACAGGCTAATTACAGTGAATATAAGTACACAAAGTTAATATTATTCCATACTCGTCATATCCGAAGTGAGTCACAGACGCGTCTCTTATTCTGAAAATAGAGATGGTCGCCTGAAGTATATATACATATGTATATATCCAGCATCCAGAACCCAGCACCCCCGGAGTGAGAGGCTGAATTCTTAACCACTAGGCTATCACTGCTTAAGAACTAATTACACTCATTCTTTAGAAAACATTACAGAAAACTGTAATGAGAGGGATATTTTAATAATTTGTGCTGAGACTAATGGTTTGGCGACTAAAAGATATGTCAAGATTTCATTTAATTGAATAGACATAATATAGGCAGAATAACTTGAATTAATGGATATAAAATATCACCTAAAGAGAGAATATCTCTAAACATTATTAATACATTTTTGTACATATAATTTTTGTCCTGCTGGTAACACATTTGCCATAAACAAAATCTAATTACTCGTTTGTTACTAAGCCTTCACATTAGATTTCAGTTTAGGTAACAACAAATTTGCTAACGCACTCGTAGTGATTTATCATTGTGTGTAATTTTAAATCATGTTTAACAAATATTTTATTTTTCATCATCATCATTATCATCACCGACCTCATCATCATTATCATAAAAAAAAAATCATTATCATAATCAAGCTCTTTACAGTTACTCTGTTGGATAGGGATCTCTTCTCAGAATGAGACGGGCTAAGGCCATAGTTAACCACGGGGGCCAAGCGCGAATTGGCCGACTTTCTATTGGTAATTACACAAGATAAATATTACCAATACATTCTATGTTGGTATGCATTAGATAAACAATGCATATGATTTGTTTTGCTAAATGTACTTGATTAACTGACATTGGAATATTACCGCTTTACGAGATACCCTATACGACAATCAGTTGTGTTCGAACAAGTTCCTTATCTCCACTTCAATTAATATCTTTCCTCGAATACTAATTGTCATCTACATTCAAATTAGAGTCGAGAGGTCCAGTTGCTTGCATCTTCCCCAAATATTCGTGTAAGGATAATTGAAGCCTGAGTTGAAGTAAATTTTTATACAAATTGACACCGAAATTTTATCCCGAAAACTGTCCCCTCATCTGTAATTAATTTAAGTGGTTGGATGGATATTTGAATAGAACCCGGGGATCCTTTAAAATTAGTACGTATTATATTAAAATACCACATTTTCTTTTACAACCTGAATAGCCAATAGTTACTCTCATTACAAATGCCTCGTGTTCAATTGACTTTCCTAATGAATATATATTGTTATATATCTATCATTATATTAGCTGTATGAATAGTACAAGGATAAGATAACATGTCAGAAGAGGATTAAAAGTAAGATGGCAAATACGTTAGGTATTTTATTTCTATCATTTGTCCAAGAGAGCGGGCTCAGTGAAGCGCCTTGAGAGAGGTATACTGGTATGTCTAGCAGTACATTATTGCTGGTTGATGGTGATGTACATTTTTCAAAAAATCTGGTTCATATAGGTTCACCCATTAAGGCTAACCTAGGAAATGGTATGCAGAAATGAGACTTACAGCCAACTCTTCCTGTTTTCAGAATACTGTCACCCGTATGAACCTTTCAAGTGCCCGGTTGACGGCAACTGCATTTCGATCCAATATCTCTGTGATGGTGCCCCTGACTGCATCGATGGATACGATGAAGATTCGAAACTTTGCACTGCAGGTTTGTATCGTTCTTTTCTTATACAAGTAGACCTATCAAAGGTATGATCAGTATCGCTTATAAATACCAAAATTGGGAGAGTTCTCAATGCAATATCATCTCTATTTTTCTCCATTTTAGATTAAGGCGCTTACATCCATATGCCCGAAATTAATATATTAGATTTTGTAAAAACGCTCATATTCTTGATCTACTACATGTTGATATTTTAAATCTACCCTAGAATTTTTCTTTTCTGTCTGGTACATCAAAAATAAATTTTATAATTGTCACTCATTTAAAATATTTAATCACATCAATAAAAAATCTGCAGTTATTGCACTTCTTAGATAATAAGCTATAGAATGTATATACTTAAGTGTGTATGTATAGACATGTATACATTTTCAATTACTTTTAGTTATAATGGGAAATATTAAACAATTGACCGATAACAATGTTCATTTATCCTTAATAGTCAAAAGTTTGATTGATAACTAATTGTACGACCCGAGTTTTTTATCTTCCAATTGGTATCTGTCAATAGCTATGCACGAAGAATACTTCTGTACATTTACCGCATTAACTTTACCGCGCCCTGTGCCAAGATTTTACTTAAGTGCCTTACTAAGTTCTGAAACTCCATGTTATTATGAATGCTCCTTAAGGCGTTTATTAGTTTGCCTTCGAGCAACGTATAACAAGAGAAGTGTTGACGTAATAATTCCTATTAAAATACTTCTTGCTAAGAAGCTATGTGAAATCTATGACAAAAAATCTAGACTCATTCCTTTAGACCATCAGCATTTTCTTACTTTTTTACTCTAAAATAAAACAAACATGTATATATGTATGTGTATAATGTATGTCTTGTTCGAAATACTATAAAATGTGACCTTTATTTATGTTACATCCAAAAAAAGGCCCGATGAAACCTGAGTACGCAATGAAGAAACCATTGTTAGTAATGCTCGAGAAACATTCGCCCTTTGCTGCATTAGATTTTACCACCCCCGCGTGCCCAGATTTCATCCAAGCACCTCACTAAAACCTCCATCTTCTGCGTATTAATTACGTTACTTAAGGTGTTCCTTTTATCCTCAAAGAGAAACGATGAGCTACGAGTATATCAACGAAAATGTATACGTAACTAGAGATAATTATCTGTTACTATAATGTTAACGACTGTTAACTAGGTATAATCTGTTACAAGACGAACAATATCATGAATTTTGTCAGAATCTGTATTTGAAATGAGAAAGTTTCTTATACAAATTTTTACCTCCACCTAAGAAGTTTGAATCTACGGAAGATACCACCAATGAAATCGAATTTGCAATGTTTACACTATGTTGATGTTCTTTATCACACACTGCAACACTATGTTGATGTTCTTTATCACACACTGCAACTTGGACATGTTTGCTCATTCTGCTAAAAGTGTATTTTAAAGAGTTGTGGTTCTTTTTCTCTCAGTCCTTTACAAATTTACGAAAGCAATCATATGTATCGATATGGTTTCAACGTTCATTAAGTGTAGTAGTAGTATCATTATTGTTATACCATCATGCCAGACGCCAGGCGGGGTAGACAAACGGCATTTAAATAGGGTGGAGTGACGATATACGCAAAGTGGCTGGCAGTGGTTGGATACGAGAAGCTGAAGATCAAGCTCAATAGCGTGCCATTGGAGAGGGCTGTGTCCAACGGTGGACCAGAGTAGGCTGATGATGCTGATGATGATATAAATGAGATTACGCATTTATGAATATTTTTTTTGGGCTGTCTGCAAAGAGTTTATTAAACCGAGAATAGAGCGAGATCACATTCATTAAGGGAAGGCTCATATCTAGCAATAGACTAATACAGTTTGTTGACGATAATGATGGTCCGAACACGTTTCCACTGCACCCCTACACGCTCAATCACGTGACATCCAAAGAGGGGGAGGGCGACTAGGCCTACAAGTAGGCGGGAACGCGTTATAGGCCTACCACCACCGTCTATAAAAGGCGAGGTGTTCATCACCTTGGGGCAGTTGTCCCCATGAGAAATGCTCGGGTAGAGAAGAAGTCTAAGAGGTCCGAAATTCTCACGCAGCGCCATTAGCGTCGCAGCGTAAGACGGTCCAATCCATCCATCAATCCATGACAATGATGATGTCAAGAGAAAGGGTAATATATTTTTCAAATTTGGAAGAAAAAATCACAACCGTCACTTGTGTACTATGTCAAGTTTCTATAGACATGATTTTCTTACAATCACGTAGTATTGGTCTTTAACCATTATCATCTATTCGCTAACTTAAGACAAGTGTGACCGTTCCCTGAATCAAGTGATGGCTCACGTAAATGAGCGTTCTCGAAGCAATGCCACGGATTTTGAAGTAGACGGGGGGTGCTCGTAACCATTATGTGCCGTCTGGACGCTTAAAGACATTTCCACAAGTTCGTTAACATTTTAAGACTATTCTCACGGAGAATTCTTATTACTACGAGTATAAATTAAAGTCTGCGCGCTAGTAAATCTAAAAATATTAGAGCTTTTTCTTAAGCGTATATTATTTTTTGGATCCTACTCATAACTTACTCCTTCTGTAGATGTTAAAATGATTTGAAATTTCTTTAATATTGTGTTAGAGAGAGCCGAATGGAAATGGTAGAGCCGGTTTTCAGAGAAATCAATAGGTGACAGGTGAATATCAGTGATATTATTATCAATTTGTGATGACTACAGTTTAGAATACCAAACAATTTTTTTTAAGGTATAGAAATCGAAAATGTTGATTAATTTATATTATAGTCATTACTTTGTTTTAAGAACCATACATAATAAATTTTAAGATATAAAAGATCAAAAGAAGAACACCTTAAACAACATAGTTTACTGTTTGTATCCAAATGTAAAGAAATTTCCCCGTGAGATTTCCACCGCAGTACCTATAACTAAACAACACAAAGTGAGAACAGAAAACCTTTGGTGATTATATAAGAACAAAGAGCTTACGTGATCTGACATCGAAATGACTTCTCGAGCTCGCCAGTTACTGGTAATGAATTATTTATGTAGGGGCCTGTAAGAATAATTACCAATCTAAGGAACAGGCCCCAAATATCCCCGATTCTTCTAAACTTAATAGGTGGTGCTTGCAAAGAGAAGAGGCCTTTTTATGTGCATATACATATGTTGCGTACGCGTACCCAAATACAAAGACTATACATATATATTATATGGTTTTACAATAGGGACGGGTTGATTTTGACAGCCCGTGGCGGCCATATTGTTTCTTTTACTTTGTGTCAAAATATCGTCTTTTAATCAGTCACTAAAGACAAATTATCATGGCAAATTACAACGTCGAGCAGCACGCGTAAATGATAAAACTTTATTATCAAAATGGGTGTTCTCTAGTAGCAACGTTTTTATGGGGTACATGGTCGTCCTTCC
>DWJK01003050.1:0-13662 GCA_018248815.1 Croniades pieria auraria
GGTACGCAGGGGCCATAGTCTACCCAGGAGCGCACGCTCCTCAACCCGGCAAGCACAGCACTCTGCAAGGAACAATAGGATACCGAGTCAACGCGCCTAGGTGAGTCCGTTTTAATATTTCTAAGTGATAATACTTTTAATTACACGGCCAGTATCCGCTACTCTCGAGAAAAAAAAATATAGCCATCATAAATTTCTCAGAAAAATATAAATCAGTATAATATTATAAAATCATGAAAAAAATTTTTTTGTGTGATTTACGACCGATTCAACCATTAATAGTGACTGATTAATTTTTTCGACACATTAACGCCTTGCGAAAATTCTCAGCATGACTTTACGTGTAATATAGACAAGCTAAGTTCTTGTTACCAATAATCTTCACACACATACACAACATTACTGTTTTATCTTATCCGGAACAAGTTTGTTTACATTTTAACAAAACGCTGAAACGCGACTCGCTTACCTGTGCTTACCTTATCGTAGTTAACAGGCAATAAATTTTAAGGAATGAGCCTTCTATATAAAATCCAGCAGCTGCCTTATAATTTGCTTTTAATTTTTACCTAATGTGCATCCATTTTATATCGATAAAAACAAGTCGAAACACTAACGAAGCGCTTAAATCAACAATACGGCCTGACCTCCAACCTTTATTTACTTATTGCTATGTTATTCCAACATAATCGAAGGGTTAGTTAAACGTACACAAGTAACAAACGGAGCGCGCGGCGCGCATCGGTGCAATTATAATGAAAGAAATGAAATGTGTTCTTCCATTCACACGCACAAATGCTTTCGGCGCCCAACGCACACACGCGCGCCCCACCGCACTCACACAAGCGCGCTGCACGCACACCACAAAGCCGCACACTCACACAAGCGGCCGATGGGAATGCAAGCGGTGACTGCACTTTAGCGCTTACAATAAACACAAACAAACAAAACATTAACACATTCAGCGCATCAGTATATATTATAGTACGATGCTCATTAAATCATTTTAACAGTCATTAATGTTTTATAACGTATTTTCACCTAATCGCTATTGAAATTAGTAAATGGTAACTCAATTAATTATACGCTATTATATTGTTAATAATAAAGTCTGATGTTGGGAATTACATTTTATAAAAAATCAAGCAGGTGCTATGTTGAGGCGTTTTAACGGCTTTGTTTTGTAGTCACCTTTACGAACGACATATTGTTGATGGCTGCGTGGCCTCTATACAAAACCTATAAGTAAATAATAATAAAACTGGGGACCGGCAACTATTGTGTGAACAGGGCACAGGAAGTCTACTTAATTTCCAAGGCAGTGAGAAAGTACCCGCGCCGAAAAGAAAATCACGATATAATTATGGAGATGTTTTAACAAAAAATGCGAGATAGATTTAAAGAAAATAAATCTTAATGTAGATACTCACGAGTAAGGAATGTAAATAGTAATAAAAGATTTGTATCAGTGAGTAACCAGCCGTGGGAAAAAACGTCAGTTTTCAACGGGCGAAGCTGTCGGGGGCGGATGCACTGGCACAACATGCATTACACCACGTGCTCAATGAAGGCAGACGGATATCTTAAACACCTCTGTCGCGAACCTAAACATTCCAGCGCTCTGCGTAGTATAAGATTTTTTTTTATTAGTGTGACGAAACTGTTTAGTTTTTTTTATTATTATTATGTCGATTGCTTACTAATACGTTACGATTGCTTGTTTAACGTGTATTTCATAGCTGAGCATAACCATTATTACAGTTTAGATGTTACCGTATAATACAATTATATATGTCAATTTTGTTAAAAGAAAAGAAACAATAAATTCAGATTAGTTTTAAAAACGACTTAGTCAGGGCGATATCATGATCGGGAAACAAATTATTATCAGAAGCGTCGTAATAAAGCCCCATATTGACGCGAGCGGGCCCACTTACCCTACGCCGTGCGACCCTTCCCGTTCATTGTTACACTCACCCCAGTTCGCCTCCATTTGTTAACCCCCGGAATTCGCTCCTCAAGCATGATTCATGCTGAAGCTAGCACGACAATTGACGAAAGCGAGATAGTAATGAGTTATTAGGAAATAAAATTCAAAAATTTCTAATAAAAAAAAAATATATAAAATAAAAAAATTAATACAACAAATGAAATAATGTTATTAACGAACAAGTCTTATACCAAACAGTAAAATTAGGAAGGGTTAATTTTGTAGTAATCTAAGACTAATTTAGTGGTTAAATACCAAGAATTTATGACCGTGTCGTTGGTAACATGACCATCAATCTATTAAAGAGAATAATTTAATGCCATTATGTGTTATAGCAATGTGCGCACAAGCCACAATGTGAAGTGGTATTTAAACGGGGAGACCAACTGTCGCCGAAACAGGGGCGGAACACGCTATGGCTTCACGCTACACGATAGCAATCTATACGAATCTCACAATTAATACTCTACTTAACACTTACAACATACAAAAAAATACCAATTAGATACTGTCCATCCTAACAGTAACAAAAATTCTCTAACTGAGAAAGTCACTAATCGTACTGTACACATGCTTTGCTCGAAAGCCGAAACGTTTCAAATAAAAAAGCCAAATTAAGAGAATCGATGTTCACAAATGCCTTATCACTATATATAGAGAATGAAGATCGATCAAGTTCAATTTGTTTCGGCAGCCCTTTGTAAATAATTCGCCGAACTCTCCAAACATTCGGCTAACGATACGGTACGATCATGTTAAACTTTAAAAAGTTCTCCTTGTGAAAGAAGTTTATACTGCACGTGATTACCGTCACTGCCAATTAGCTAAGAATTCAACACATCTGCGCAATCATCTAAAATTAACTGCAGCCTATGTATCAAAATACCTACGCGTAACGCCCATTTCTCAATAGTATGCCAAACACCTTTCAGTTCTCTAAATAGCGCCATGCTCATTCATATTTACTTTTCCGACTATAACGTATAACATTTTTTTTTAGTAAATACTACTATTTAACATATAACTCTATTGTATATACGGAACACTTACCTTTTCCCGCAATTTAATATCTGAATGGTGTCATATCTATTGGTTTCAATATTCATTCGAAAGTATCCACAGTAGCTTATTTCTATAATATTACAAAATAATATAATTGGCATGAAATGTAGACATTCCGTCTCAAACTGCACACGAATTTACCGAACTGTAAGGGTACCTAAGATAAAAAGGCATATTCCAAGAATTATCTCAAAAGAAATGCCGGAGTCGACCGCATGCATTCAAGCTCCCAAATATTTTGAACGGAACGTAAGTGATTATTCGGATGTGGTACAACTTTTACAAAAAGTGCACCAGGATACAGAACACACTTTTTTTTGTCCGCTACACATTTCGGTCGGCAAAATGAAAAAAGGCACAGACAAAACTTTAAAAAGACGCACTGGTCGGACGAAGTTTACCTAAGGAAAGGACCCTTGTAAATCATCTGCAGCGTCGTTGAATACAGACGAGTTGTACGTTGTTGACTCGCGTGTTTATTGGTTGTCGACGCCACTAAGTATCTGTTAAGCTATTTATGAGAAAACTTAAGTGGTATTAGGAGAGTAGCAGACAAATAAGCATTCTTAACGAACAGGATTCATTCTTGCATTCTATTTATTCAGCAACTGCATATGAATATAAACATTAACAAATCTAATCAATAGTTTAAGAATTCACACGATAATTATCGCTATCATAACTTAATAAATTGCTAACCCTTCAAAGTAATAGTTATAACTTTTCACCAGCGCTCACTTATAATTATTGCATATAAAAAAATCATATTTATGTCACATAAAACTTCGCACACGAATATGGTTCACAACTACATAGAAACAGCAACAATAGGTAGTCCGTGCGAGTGTTTATCGGGCATTTGTCGAACGGGAATTATTAGGAAGGGCTCCGGGAAGGCTCGGGAATTCGCCCCAAAAGCAGTTCACATGAATCGGTCTCCCACTCCGGCGCCATACAAAAAATCAAACACATCCCGAGAGAAACACAGGGGTAACAACGCGTCACTATACGGCTATATTGATTTTTTTTCTCATTGTTCGTAAAATAATAAAATCTCAGCGCGTATTAAAAAAGATCTTGCGTCAATAAAATTTGGGTTGAATATTGAGGCTGTGTTTATTAATAATCGAAGCGTTAACGTGTGGAATGTAAAATGTTCGACTCCGCAAGGCCACTTGCAATAGAATAGAAACTAACTACTCATATCGTGAGTAAAATAGAAATGACTGTTTTCGTATTTCGATATAAATGTCTGATGAAACAATAAATTACCTGTTTTAATTTAAAATAAAGATTTTGCAGCCGTGACTTCTTGTATTGTTGCAACCAATGACACGAATTTGGAAATTGGACCGTCAGTAGGAACGTAATTTAGGTAGTGCTTAAAAGTATTGAAATGTATATAGTAACTTCGTTTGTAGTTTACAAAGAGGATGTTTGTTAATTTGGCACTTTATTATAAATTTATATTAAGTGGTGTTTATTTGTGTTTTTTTAGCGGCTATGGGTGCGCCGGCGGTACGGGCGCGATGAGCGGCGGGGGCGAGAACGCGCAGTTCGGCGCCACCGCCGCCATGGTCGCCGCGGCCTCCACGGCCGCGATGCAGGACTCGCAGCCATTCTCGCAGGTACGTATGGACAGTAAGTTCTGTAAGTTCAGATCTTCCCCTATCGTAGCACTTAACCAGTGCTATAAGGGTTTGGTTTAACTATATTAACGTTTCCCTTTTTGTTTATTTGTAGATGCAAAACAATATGACTATGGGAAATCCCCAATACAGCGCAATGAATGGCTACGGTCAGCAGCGCAGTCATAATCCTGCCATGACGGGCATGGGAATGGGCGGCAATGGCGGCATAAATGGAATGAATGGCATGACCAGCATGGGTCAAATGGGAAACGCTGCAATGAATGGCATGAATCCTATGGCGCAGATGGCCAATATGGGAATGCATGCTAACATGATGTCCTCGCAAATGGGCCCTGGGCAGATGGGAGGTTCCGCGAAAATGGGCCCCGGATACCAAAGGCGACACACGCCTTACCCTTCAGGAACAATGCTTATGGGCACACGTAAAGGCCAATATATGGGTGGCCAACCAAGTTTCGGACCTGGACAGTATCCCGCTGGCTATGGTGGTCGACCGGGATTCCAGGGGCAGTATCCTCCACAGCAACCTTTAGGTCCATCTGGTAACTTTGGTGCAGCAATGCGAGGTAACATGCGTCAGTCGACGCCGCCATATTCCAATCAAGGACAGTACTTCAATGGTGGAGTGCCGAATCAATTTCCTCAACACCAGGCTGGAAATGGGCAATATGGAGGCCAATACAGTGGGCAATTCGCACAAGAAGTTGCAATGAGGACTAGCATGACTTACCAGCACAGTCCAGTGCCAGGAAATCCGACACCACCTTTGACGCCAGCAAGCAGCATGCCTCCATATATAAGCCCTAACGCTGATGTAAAACCACACTTCAATGAGCTCAAACCCCCAATGGGAATACAAAGTAAATAAATTGATATTCGTAATTATATTAATCATAAGAAGAAATGTCAAAATAAAAGTTATTAAATGCCTATGCAGCCAGTTTGCTTTATATTTGTACATAATTGGCCAATTTTTTTTTTCAATAAAACATCCTTTTTTGTTTTCAGATGATGAGCTCCGGTTAACATTCCCTGTTAGAGATGGTATTATTCTACCACCATTTAGACTAGAACATAATTTAGCAGTTAGCAATCATGTATTCCAATTGAAACCGACGGTCCATTCTACGTTAATATGGAGGTAAATAATATCATACATTTAATAACTAAAACTAAAAGATACCAATTATTGGACAGCAGGTAATGATTTATTTTATTTTTTCGTGTACAGATCGGACCTTGAGTTACAACTGAAATGCTTCCACCATGAGGATCGGCAAATGAACACTAATTGGCCTGCAAGTGTCCAAGTATCAGTCAATGCAACCCCATTAGTCATAGATAGAGGTGAAAACAAAACATCCCACAAACCATTGTACCTGAAAGATGTGTGCCAGGCTGGCAGAAATACAATACAAATCACAGTATCTGCTTGTTGTTGCGTAAGTAATAATAATAATACAATAAATGTATTTTTCAAAAAACAAGCTACAATAATGTCCTAAATTATTAACAGGAGTTAATCAAGTTATTTTTCTTTTCAGTCACATCTATTTGTCTTACAATTGGTGCACAGGCCGAGTGTCCGAAGTGTTCTGCAAGGATTACTAAGGAAGCGGTTACTTACAGCTGATCATTGCATTGCGAAGATCAAGATGAACTTTAATCAGACAACAGCCAACAACAACGGCACAAACACATCCAATGACAGGGACAGTGTTGAACAAACAGCGCTGAAAGTTTCACTAAAATGTCCCATAACATTCAAAAAAATAACATTACCAGCACGTGGGCACGAATGCAAACACATACAATGTTTCGACCTGGAATCGTACTTACAACTTAATTGTGAACGAGGTTCATGGCGGTGTCCAGTTTGCAAGTGAGTAAATTAAATTTTAAAAATTCAGCAGTTTTATTGACTATGTCATAAATACAAAGATACATTTACAACTAAAGCATTATACAATATATTAAATCATATAATAAAATTTCATTATTACTTTTTAGCAAACCAGCGCAATTGGAAGGTTTGGAAGTTGACCAATACATGTGGGGAATACTTAACACAATGACCAATTCTGATGTTGATGAAGTCACCATTGACAGTGGAGCGAACTGGAAGGCTGCTAAGAGTCCAAATAACACTGGAATTAAGGTATATATCAACGTCTATTCCTCCAGATAATATATTAAGTAATAAATAAATATTATATACCTTTGTTGCACAGAGGTCAGTCAATATATGTTTTGTTTTCCTTTCTTTCTTAGCAAGAAGATGACAGCAATGATAATAGTATTGGTAAAAGAGGCAAGGCCGTGTCCCCTGGATCAATGAACATGCCAACCATGAACAACTGGGATATGAATCAAGCACTATCTCCCTATCTACCCCCAGACATGAACACAATTGCCAGTGGCTCAATGATCTCCTCCTATAACCAAGGGAGTCAAAACAGAAATTCAGGTTCTAACAACCAGAACTACGATTTTGGTATGAACAATGGCCCCGGAAGCAATGAATATGCAGGAAATGGTCCATTGTCCCATTTGAACGATAGCGTCAACTCTTTGGATCCTCTAAACGCTATGGAAAAAAGTCTAAATGAGCAAGTGAGTACATTTCTCTTAAAAGATTATATATGTATATATGTCAGAATATACCATGCCATAGATAATAAATTACGAAGTTAACTTGACAGCTGTATTGATATGACATTGTCTTACTTTCAGATGCCTCATACACCGCACACGCCGCACACGCCTGGTTCCGCGCACACGCCAGGCGGTGGCGGAGCTACGCCCGGCTCCAGTCACACCCCGGGCCCGCCTTCTGTCGGCCACCACTCATTGACCGATGTCGATATCCCCGCTGATCTCAACTTTGACCCAGCAGCAGTTATTGATGGTGAAGGAACGGATAATCTAAACGTGAGTTCAAGTCACATTTACTAATCGCCCCACACTTGTCTTTCCGCTCTAAATGTATTGATTTATACAGACATGTTAACAACATCTAAATATGTGTATTTCTTAATGTACAGTTGCTGCCAGAAACCAACGTAGACCCAATGGAGCTGTTATCATATTTGGATGCGCCTGCACTTGGAGAGTTGTTGGCGACGCCACCTTCATCGTCATCCTCAGCGGGCTCGCACCCTCCTCGCGCGCCTTCATCTGACGACCTTCTAGCACTCTTCGAGTGAACACCTCGTTGACTTCTAGGTTCAGGCGCAGAATTGACGACAAACATACAAAAATACCTCCGCTGACTTATCTCGCATTGAAAGATCTATTTCGTCAAAGACGAAGTTTAATGCTAGAGAAATACTGAGCACAAGCAAGGAGGCACAGATCTGATGTCGTCATTCGTCAGTTCTAACACCGAGCGTGACGTGATAGATTCAGCTCTTAATCGAGTCAAGATGAAGACCCGATATTGTGATACTAGATTTTAGTTCCTTCTCCACAAGTGAAAACGTTGAAAGTTGCAGTATAGAATAATAAGTCTGCTCATTTAAAAGCCCTACCAGACGAATCTCTTATAACTACGTAAGGGCCGAGCCGTTTACTATAATCTGGTACATCTGCAACGTTCAAGGTGCTCACATCCAAAAACGTCTATTGTTGAAACAAATGACGTTGGAGAACATTTAGCAAGTACGTTATTGTATTAGGTAAAAGTATTTAGGCGAGGCGTGCGCCGCGCCGGCCATAGACACTGCGGTGTTGTGCATGTATAGTTCCTCGCAATGCCACGACCATGGTGGCGCTACTGAACTCCTTATATTCTAAACTCTAGCATTATTGTAAAACAAATTTAAATTAATATTTCAACGTCTTATTCAATTCTATAATCAATCCATTTTTTTTTGTGCCCATATTTGTGAATACTTCAACAAATGTAAATAATGCGGGATAATTTTTTGTGCTAGTTGTTTTGATACTGTAGGTGGGAGGGCACGCCGCGTGTAAATATAGGCTAGGCGCGGCGTGGCTGCCCGTTGAGAGGCATTGTGAATCTTATAGTTCCTATTCGATGCGAGAGAACTATAATGTTCAATTGCCGTCAATTGTAAAATATTCCTTGACATTTTCACATATTCTGCATTTTTAAATGATAAGATATGATAGGGACTCGTGAGTAAAGCGCTACTCGCTTATTGGGTGATATATTCTAAATGAGTTGTTTAAAATCAACAAATAAATGGTAACACGTAAGTTACAAAACTATATTGTAAATGTGAGTGCAAAAATGAACTCTGTTAAATTATTTTGCGTTATGTGAATCGAAGAATGATAGAAATATATTTTAATTTCTATATAAAGAATAATGAACTGTATTATTTGTAAATATGAATTTAGTTAAGAATATTATATTACCTAGTTATATTTAGGAGAACATGGCAGATACTTATACGACGGCCAGTTTTAGTGTAGTGTTACTAAATTAAAAGAAATCTACACATGGTTTTACATGTACATACAAATACCACATTATACGGAATTACCTGCATTCAGAGCACAGATGTTCTTTTGGGCATATACTGGAGAATCATTGTGATAGTTCCTGGAACATAATTATTTCAATTGTATTAACTCTTTACATTAATAATTTAATTATAATTAACATGTTATAAACACTGTCATTTCAGTAATCTATTAAACAATTAAATTCAATTTAAAGTTATATTCATAACTACTTATTTCGGATGAATTTCAGTCATGTTTAGCAATCACAAATTACTTAATTTAAACTAATTTTATTTAAACTATTCACAAACCTGTTTATCTCTTCTTCAAATTTACATCATAATAATAATTTGAACATGATTTCCAGTAATTAATTCTGTGCTCTGAAACGCTACTTCATTTGAAAGTGCAAACACTAAATTATTACACCTTAATATATATTAGGAAAATTTTCAATTTATGCTCATCTAAATTTTAGTTATTACTTTATGGACTATGACCGTAAAGTTATAAGAATAGTGATATTTAAATGGCAAAATATTTTATCAGCATCTTGGTTTGATATATTATTATTATTTAATTATGTATTTCGTCATTTATCAGTTACAAAAAAGTTTTAATACAATATGAAGATCTAATAAGTACCTACATAAAATTAGGATGAGCATTGAATTGACAAAATTCTTATTTCACATATTTTCAAATGTTTGGTTTTATTTTGAAGTCACAATCTGTTCAGGTAGTTTTTCTGAAATTATCTGCTTTTATTACTTTATGTTACTTAATGATTTTTTTTATACTATGCAGGTTTATTTTTATTACTGAAGTCTCTAAATGGAATTAAGTTCCCATAAAATTTTGAACCATTACTCCATTATTCATTTAGATATTGTAAAATTTACAGTGATAACTTACTGATAAAATTTTAAATAACAGTTTATAAAATATCTCTAACTTAGAGTTGTATGTAAAACTGTCAGATCTTTTCACTAACTTGTGTAAAAAAATTGATGATTTGCGCATCTTTCCTTCATGCTATGAATATTGACGCCTCTCTAGAGTTAGTCATCTATTACGAAACCAATAAAATTAGTATTGTAAACAGCTGTGGTCAATTATTCAATCAAAAGCGATATTAATGAAACAAAATCATTATGAGGATGTGAAGAAGTGAGAATACTTTAAGCTGTTGATGTTTACTTGATCACAGCTCAACATTATATAAAAACTATACTTTTAAGGGACCTTCAATTCCAGTTAGCTAGTTCTATTTATTGTAGTGAATAATTCTATTGGATGAAACATTCAACAGTTTTTGTGAGACCAAATAGAACTTTTTTACATTACCTGCTTTAGGTAAATACTAATATGTTTGTATAAAATTGGAAAATATCAAAAAATGTATAGCATATCATGATAACCGAATGCAAAATTAGTGTTGGATGTTCCATCTAAATGAGTAAATTATTGCAATATATTTTGTTGAATATTATAATTAACTGCTGTGGAGTATAGTAGATTTTGTGCTCGTACAAATATAACATTTGCACGGCATTTGGAAATAAGTGAAAAAGAATTCTAATTAGATTATTTGCAGTCCATGACTCCAGTTCATGAAAAGCCAAACTGTAACTGTAGCATAAACTATTGATCATATTGTCAACATTTTAGAAAACTGGTTTGAACCCACTGAAATTAATTTTGAAATGTGTAAAAGGCAAAAAACATAACATTTTTATGTTATTGAAAATAAAATGAATTTAAAAATTACGATATACTTTTTTATTTTACCAGCAAAACTTTTCTTTTTACTGTCACTGGGCATCCTGATGCTTATGAAAATTTTATAACTGAATCTGAAAAAATGATAATTCAATAATTATTACACACAACGGAACAATGTATAAACAAATACAGATTCCAAAGGTTGTGCTCGACTCAATTGTTTTTTTAATAACTAACTTATAATATTCAATCTAGGCATGAGGTGGTTGATTAGATCTGTCTTCTTTGAGTGGGGGGGTGTTAATAAAAGTACAGTAATGCTCCAAGGACATTTTTATTCACTATTTATAAAATAAGGCTCTAATTCGCGTTCAAATTAAATTTATTATATCATAAGTAACCCACAGAAAGTTATTATTGTTAGTAAAAGTGTCTATCTGCCTTTTTTTCAAGCTTATTAGATAAGGGTTGCCAATACTGAGAACTGAAATGATCATATCTAAAATACACGCTGATGTTTGCGACCCACTGTGCTTTCTTCCACCCACTTCGCAAACCACACTGTGCTTTGCGAAACACAATTTTTTTAAGAACGATTGCTTAAAGATAAAAAAACGAACAGCAGTGGTACTTCCGTAGGCAACTCCCCGATAAATTTTCATGTCTTCATTGTTATCCCATTTATCGATCTACTTTTGGACACGGGATCTACTCGCAAAATAGGAATGGCTAAGGGAATATTCTACCGACCTGACCAAGTATGCATTGGCAGACTTCACATGCCATGAACTATTTTAAACTGGACAACTTCAGGCGTGCGGGTTTTGCCACGTTGTTTTCCTTAGGCATTAAAGACAGATATATCGAGTTGATAATATAATATAAAATATTATCGCTAATTTTATTACAAAATGGATATAAAGGAGACCAAATTACAAAATGAAAAAAAAAAACATGTATTGCAACATTGTTTTAGTCAATATTTAATTATTTATATATAATGATTATTTTTCTATTGTAATTTTACGGTTACTTAAAATCTCCCGACTGTACATAGTTTTCAATTTTTTTATATCATTTTTATTAATTACTGCTGTAACACCTTTTTATCATAGAGCACTACGGTTTGGAGGTTCCGACGAGTTACTTTTCTGATTATATAAAATAATAAATATTACTTATATTAATTTTCATCATTTAGAAAAATATTCAAGCTATGTACCGTCATCGATGTGTCAATGTGACACCAGGTCAATAAGAAAACGAGCGCGAACTTCAAAAATACTTTTGACATAACATTGTGTATTTATTATTTTTACCCCCTATTATTATTATTTCTATTGATTATTGTCAGCTATGAAAGACGATGGTGCTTCCGTCTAGGCGATAGTGTTGCCAACTAAGCATCGACTATGTAATTCAGTATATAAATATATTATGCCACTACCCACATTAAAGGTCGCTCATGTGTGTATTCTAGTAAGGAGATACTACTCTCCATAATGTAGACTAAACATCATCAGATTCAGAGGTTTAGTTGATTCCACATTGTTAACATATCATTATTCTGACAGTTCAAATTTACTCAGCAAGTTATGCTATGAGCTATGCTCATAGAGATATTTTATATAGGGTAGGGAAGATGTACGGCTGCCTGTAAGCGGCAACGTCCGACGGTTAGAAAGAGAGAAATGATCGCGAAACCCTATCTCTATCTCTCTCTATCTTACTACTGACGCATGATTCTCGCTAACACTACCTGCGCGTGTGCAAGTAGAAAGAGAGAGATAGGTAGTCTCGATTGCTGTCACTTTTATCTCTATGGACACATTTTAGACTGACTCTCTAATCTATATATAATATGTCTATGACTATGCTCGGAGTTTCTATAAAATGTAGGATCTGAATCAAAATTATTCAATAGAGAATCAAACAAATACCACGCTGAAGTGACAATTGGATGACATATCCACCCAATCTATAACCATGCCATGACAGTTGAGTACCAAAACATTCTTAGTGTAGCGAACAGTCGACAATTTACAACATTATCCCTACGCCTACTGAAACAGAATTATCGTCATTAAAATAGGTATATTGTTTTCAAATTATTTGTCCAGAAAAGTTCACTAATACACTGTAGGTTGTACAAAAAATACCATAGAGAATATAAAACTACTGTCTAATGACCCGCAATGTCATGAAACGTTTCATAATTGCAGAACAAAACGTTCGTAAAGTAATAAGGCTAGGACTTTATAAACTTTTTCTTACGTAAAAAAAAATGGGAATCGTATGAAACATCTTCGTAGTTCAGGAGAAACGATTATTATTGAATTGAAATTGGTATTAAAGACACCTATATCATGTTATAGGGGTTAGCCCATTGCCATTCACCAGGCACAAACGCAAACTCTGTGCTACCTACTGGAAATTTTTAGTTAGAAAAACGCAATATTAATTTGCTCGACCCGGGCATCGAACTCAGGCTCAGCGTCGCGCTTGCAACCACTAGTATAATGAGACAGTCCGGACATCATTACGGCTGCATTTAAAACAAAATGGAGTCACTTTTAAAACAGGATGTAGTTTTTAAATAGGATACTAGATGGCGTTATTATCTTAAAATGTAAATTCTCACGACCCGTAGTCAACAAGCTACCTACCTTGTAGTTCATATGTTGTGTGTAATTGTTCTCGGTTTTAATTTTCTATCCATATTGGTTGCTTTTGCTTATAGTTCAATTTCGATTTGTCTAT
>DWJK01003051.1:0-13661 GCA_018248815.1 Croniades pieria auraria
GTAACATCACACCTGTAATGCCGAAGATGTAAGGCAAAGCAGTGTAGTACACTCCCACGTTTCACCAGTTACTCTTAAGTCCCATGGAATAGGTGGTGAGCCTATTGCCATATACCGTTATTTTTAAATAACATTGTTAATAACGACTATTAATAATAAATACATTTTATAACTGTAAAAGAAGTAAGAAATTGAAAGAGAGTGACAATGGAAGAATCCCGTCAGGTCTAGAGATGATACTCGATGTTTATCTGCCTAGACCGTAATAGATCAGACATGATATATTTATTATGTATGCCGATATATAGAAATAGATATAAAAATAATATTACTATAAAGATAAAAGATCATTATATTGAGGTGAGGTGTTTTTTTTGTGTTTTAAAGGATGCTAAGTACTCAACGGGATCTCTGAAATTTAATATATAATACTACTAATCTAATGAGTCCATATATCTAATGGATCCAACGTATCCAATTATCCGATGTACCCATTCTACTGCTTGACGACAAAAGCTTCCATAATACTGCATCAGCAGTTCATCATAAGTGTGTAGAAAAATTGTATTTTTAGTAACTACGGTGAAATTCAATCTGCCAAATTAAATAGTTATCATATTTCTATTATTTAAAATTACATAAGGATTTTTTTATTTTAATAAAATCCTAATGATTATCCTAACAACTATAAGGATACAGACATTTGGCAATCGGTGCTCTCTGCCTACCTGGTGTGATTATATTATAGTTTTCTAGCAATTCAGTAGGTAACATATGTACGTAAGTGTCTTTTTTTTTCGTTTTCGTAATGCCGGTACAGTTTTACAATATTTATTAACAAATGCAATAATTGGCGCGCATTTGTCACAAAATAACTCAATAACTTTCACATTATACGTGACCAGCGGCCGTATTACTCAACGTAGCTAAATAAATGCTAGAAATGTAATATTGGTTAAATCACATATTGCCAATATTGCATAACGCTGTTAAAACAGTAATAATAGGCAATGTTATATCTTTGTTCAATGCAATTATTTAATACTTGGCATTATGACATATTACCTAACGTTTCCCACCATTTCGTTCGTAAAGAAAGTAAAAATGAAATTTTTACATTTTTATTTATTACATGTCATTATGACAGTTTGTTATCCCGCCATTTCCTTCGTAAGGAAATTAAAAAAGTTCGCACACAATTTTCTATTTTAATAGATGTCATTATAATATTAATTTTTCTACTTTACTATTTTTTATACATATTATGTATAAAAAACTTTTTTCTCGTCATTTCATTCCCATGGCAATTAAAAATAATTCTTATACAATCTTTTTGTTATTGTCTTCATGCATATTTTAATTTTTTTTACCTGCCCTTTTGTTGGTAAAGAAATTTAAAAAAAATACAGATGTAATTTATTTAAGTACTACAAGTATTCTGTTTTATTCTTCTACAGATTGACTTGGAAAGTTTTAACGTAGCCAGTTCTTCATCAGTACTTTTAAGTTGCATTCGTACATGATTAAAAGACAGCAGATTTAATAATTGTAACAGATAAACAAATAGATGCAATTTTGTATTTACAGTTTAGGACATTAACTATCTCAAAAGTTTTCCAAAAACTCACTTAGATACAGAAATAATATAGATAATAAATATGACAAAAAATTTGTACATTTTCCAATAATAGTATGCAATACGTCAAAATGCTTTCATTACGTA
Source organism: Croniades pieria auraria (assembly GCA_018248815.1). Classification (NCBI taxonomy): domain Eukaryota; kingdom Metazoa; phylum Arthropoda; class Insecta; order Lepidoptera; family Hesperiidae; genus Croniades; species Croniades pieria. The sequence continues at coordinate 1,724 of DWJK01003051.1, forward strand.
AGTTTTAAAATTGGAAAATGTTGACATTAAGGGAATGAAGATTTTTTTAAAGCGTAATTTTTTATAATAATCACCATCAAACTTTTTATCATTCTTCTGTTGGACACATATCTCAAAATTAAAGTGTTAAAGTCATAGTTTGCTACACGGTCCAAATGCGACTTCATGTTCCTTAGAGAACATTATGGAGAACTTTTACGTTCTGCTAATTTCCTCATGATATCCTTCGCCATTACAGTTAGTTATATGTCATATCAAAATGCCCACAATCTTGTAAACAAAGGGCGAAGCATTTGAACCCACGATCAGAATGTGAGGCTGAGTTGCAAACTCCCGGCCATCGTTTTTGTGATAACATTAAAAAATACAACAGAATGAGTTTTGTATCCATTATTACTTTTGGGACATAAATACAATAATAAAAAAAGCTATTTAAATAAAAAAAAAAATAACGAAACATTGTAAAAACATTTGTTTGGTCTTATATATTAAAATTTTAACCAATTTTAGTAATGTTGACATCGTTATTTCAATAATACCTGTTGCCTTAAAATCTTGTATTTCTGCCATCAACCGGTAAATGCGTCAATCTCGTTTCAGATCAAAAAGTGTAATAGTTAGACCTGTAGACGAATCGACTCTCCCCTACAAGTAAATATGATGATACAATGTTCATTGACATAGATACAATTTGAATTTAGCGTCACGAATATAAATAAAGATTTTTATAAACGGTCAACTGAATCACAGAAATATTTAATATAATACGAAACATTTATTTTCTGGCTGTCTGGCTGCTATGTCTATGCTTTGAAAAAGAATTGACGGTTACGGAATAAAAAAATCAAAGGTTTTGTCATTTTTATGTTATAAAAAATGGTTCACAATTATAGAATAAAAAAAATGTACACTCGTCATTTTACGGCTTTCAAAAATGTTGAATCTAGAAATGTACAGTTTTTGTTTATGTAAAATATCGTTCTTTAAAATTGTAATTACATTAAATTTACATCTATGAAATTGATAGAAATTAATTATATAAAAATATTGTAACGAATTTATACATGTTAAAAGTTAAAAATGGCTTGGCTAAGGCGCGAAAAATATCATGTTATAGACAATAATAGAGTATTATTTAAGTTCTTAATTTGTACAGTCAAAACCACAGCATAGAGATATTATACGTAGAGTAGGGGAGCTAGCCTAAAATGTGTCCATCAAAAAAAGAGAAAGCAAATGAGGCTATCTATCTGTCTCTCTACTCGCGCACGTACAGTTAGCGCTAGCGTGAGTTCATTATTTGAAAAACAAGCTGTTCTTTTGCTGCCAATGCGTCAGTAGAGAAATAGAGAGAGATAGATAGGGCTGTCACGATCGTTTCTTTCCTTCTAACCGTCGGACGTTACCGCTTACAGGCAGCCGTATGTCTTCCCTACTTTATATACAATATCACTATGGGTCACAGAGTCTATGTCGGGAACAGATGAACAGTATACCGTGCTTTATTTTAAAATTGTTAAATTTGTACTGGCCGAAGTTAGCAGTGTTGGATTACATGGCGCAATTAACAACCTTTGATACTGTAAGACAACTATTAAGCACAATTAATTTAGCCTTATTGAATTATTACTTTACAGTTGTTGAAATGTTTTTGGACAACCGTAAAATTACATATTTAAAACTATAATATTATATAATTACCATTATTAATAATATACTAATAAACTAAATTATAAAACGTCCAAGTTTCATATTTTGCGTAATACTTCATAAAGTGCATTACTATTTCTATCAGACGTATACTCTGTGTTCTGAATCTTGTAATAATATCGCTGTATAGGATTATTGCTTTTATTTTGAAATGAATATAATCTTATGGAACATAATTTATATTTTAAACTGCGCTAATGAATTATATCGGCTATTGTCTATTTTGTCTATGGTTCAAAATGTAATGGTTCGTTTTTTAAATATTGTGTCCGTTACGTACACTCATTTTCAACTTGCAATAAAATATATTATATTTGTTGAAAAAAAACTAATGCGCAAATCAATAAAACATATGTATATACTTCTTATTTTGTAATATGTAGTTATAATTTTGTAATTTAATTTAGTCAAGTTTATGATTATTATTTATCAATTGCTGTATTTTAAAATAAGAATGTATTTAAGGTATAGCCAAAACAGTAGTGTTTCATAAATTAAAGTTATCATTTTTAATTTTATTTTTATGGGGATTTTAACTTACTCGTGTGTTTTAATTCTTTTTAATTCTATACCGACTTCAAGCAAAGACTATGTGAATTAAGTGCCATGTTTTATGGAGTCGACTAGTCTGTAATGTACATAACCTTAATATTTAAACAAGTTAATATTATGTTGAAATACGTAAAATGCCTACGTGTATGATATATTATATTATATTTACCATTCTAGCAACTTTTTGGGTAACTGGCCGGTACCAATCCTTTTTTTTTATGAATTTTTAAACAAATTGTTCTATACTCAGTACATTTTAATGATGTGAATCATGAATTCTGTTTTCATTAATATAAGGATACAAATCGGTTAGCAAAAATGGTACGAAGGAAACGGTTTTTAAGTTGAGTAATTTAAATTAGATCTCCGTTTATTTTCAGGTGTTATTTTTATTATTTTTATTTAAGGCAATGATTTAGTCATATTCGTAATTTAGTGCTAATGGGAGGGAAATGTCTTTTTTTACGGTTTTTGCTAAAATCTCAATAATCGGTACGCCATTTGATGTTAAGTGGTCCACACTGCCCACATTTTTGTATTTAAAATTTAATAATTCCTGTATATCGTATCATATATCTATTTTAAAGCTTAAAAACATTTAGAAATTTATTAAGGTGCTGCTACACTTGGGTAAGTGGTAATACTATAGTCCTCGACACCTAATATGTAAAATACCCAATTTTTTAATAATATTATTACTGTTATATTATAATTTAAAGTATTTGCACATGACATGGCGTATGATTATAATTTTATCATAACGATGTATGCATCATCTTTTGTAGATATTCTTTTTAAGTTCGAAGTACATAACAATATATATTTACATATGTATAACGATTTTTGGCAAATATTGAACAAACAAATTGTGATATCCCAAACATATTATTTATGATATGAAAGAATTAAATTGATTAAAATGAAAAATGTGTATTTCAAATTATAGTACCCAACCTACGAGACTACCTATATCCTAAGGGACCTGTCGTGATGATATATAAATAGAAATAGTTTAGTGTAGTAGATTTTCTGTATTCTCTCGTAATATGATACCTTATAATCTCATAAATGTTAAGATACGACGAAGGACAGTTCTCTATATACATACAAACTCACTAACTCCCATTAGGACAATGCCCATTAGGATACAATCGAAACGACGTGTCATTACATAGATTTACGCTATAATAGCATGTTCTAGTCCATTAACAAATACACACATTTGAAACGACAATTTTATAAAAATCATTTGTTCAGGTTGGCCGCGAGAACATACAGGATACCGCGCGTTCGTTATAATTTCTGTATACAAATTCGCACGTAATAATATAAATAAAACTCAATATGCTACTATATATTCCAATTTTATACCAACAACAACAACAACAATATACCAACCGTAATTGATTGGCTTCGCAATTACTTGTACGGTCGTCGGCAGCGTATCAAAGTTGGGGATATATGTTTTACATGGACCCCCATCGACGCCGGCGTTCCTCAAGGTGGCGTGTTGTCTCCACTCCTATTTGCAATGTTCATCAACTCCTTAACATCTCATATTTCTTCTTCCTACCACCTGTATGCAGACGATCTCCAAATCTATACCCATTCAACGCTTGATAACCTTTCTGAGGCAATAAAGATTATTAACTTGGATCTTTCACGTGTCTTGAAGTGGAGTCAGCGTTATGGTTTGACAGTTAACCCCGCTAAAACTCAAGTCATAATTATTGGAAGTCCAAGGTACACTGCGAGACTTAACTGGAGCCAACTGCCGTGCATTATATTATGCATTATATACAATGATTTAAAAATATCACATGATGAAATAATGAAACAACAGCGCCACCAAAATAATAGTGGCAATAGCAATAATTTAAAAAGGTTTTTATTGATAATATTATATAAAATATTGAAAGATAATGCAGAAATTAATTAAGCGTATGGCTCCCTTACACTACATACGTATTATAACTCCATGTGCCGCTTACAGGCAGCCGCATGTCTTCCCTATTCTATTTAGAATACCTCTATTGTTCTTTTGCTGCGCGTACGTCAGTAGTGAGATAGAGATAGGTTATCGCGAACGTTTCTCTCTTTCTAATCGTCGGACGTTGCCGCTTACAGGCAGCCGAATGTCTTCCCCACTCTATACATAATATCTCTATGCACAAAGATGACTGATTTAACGGCTAATCAATACGAAAACTTTTTAAAGTATTACTATGAAAGCGAGTACGCAGATCATCTGATGTTAAATAATAAAACACTCTGTATGTATTTAAATTCAATTAGGATAAAATTTAAATTGATACCATCTTACCTATGAATTTTACGCTGACATAATTCAATGTCGTTTGGTACCATAAACAAAAATCATAACAGACTATTAAATTAGATACATTAAATACTCGCCTGCGTAGACCTTAAGGCTTACAGATATCTTCATAGCGCTTTCCTTCACCGTTACATCAAGCGATATTATTTATAGCTTATGCCCGTACAATAAGTCCCTTAGATAAATCAGTTTCGAAATACTTTCCGAAAAGTTTGATATTCGTAGATCCACGGCGCAATCCCTTGGGGTGTGCATTTCTTATTATAAAGCGGTACCAACCTTTCATTAGGAGCTCTTTAATCTGCGCTTGTGGACCGTGTTCGATAGATAATTGTACGGAGGTAAGGAGAAGGTGCTTCCGAATGATTTACTACCGAACATTTGTGCCTATGGGCAAATGTTGAGCTACTTAGTTTGCTCGAGCATTGAATTGCTCTATCATTTCATTAGTTGTTGCAAGTCTGCAATGACGACGCGAATCGTAAGTTTTGATTCCTTTACGTTTTGTTTTGTTCACAGCTGGCTTATCCCAGATTCATTTGTCTACATGCTTTACTTTCTTATATTTTTCTGAATATTGTAACTAGTTTCGGACCTGCCTGAGATCGGTATATAATTACATAATTGAATACGGCCTAAGGCACTTTAGTATTACACGTTTCGTAAGTAATTATGTAGGAAACGTGTAAAATTAAAATGGCTTAAGCCGAGTTTGTGGGTAACATTTGTCTTGGTTAGCATGTTTCCCAAATACTAACAGTAGTAACGGAAAATTTTTTCATCGCCAAAGTTAGCAAGCATCCATTTTAATAATAAAAAATCTTATAATCGTTCACAGAAGCATCAGTGTTATCGGCTAATTACGCATGTTGAACAACTTTTCGAACGCGTTTTTGAGGGATCTCATACCCTATTAAATACTAGACAATCTTCTGGCGATAGTGTATTAACTAGACAAATGAAATTTTCTAGGACCGTCCCAAGTAAATCAATTTTAAACAATGTGTTATCGTATATGTTGGAAAGTCTCACTCGTCATACTTACAGTACCGAATTACCGATGTATTGTACATTGTACATGTTTTCTGGTTCCGATGCTTCTTACAATCAGCTCACTAGAATGATTCGTCGGTCATAAGCATTTTGTTGCTTTGTAGAAGCTGTACGCCCCACATGGAAGATTGGGTTGAATTGTTCACAACATAATGAAGGACATAAGAGATATGATGTATTGGAAAATTATAATATTTGCCATTATCACAATTTGTGAAGGCGTGCCGCTTAATAATACAAAAGACGATGTTTCGCCAACCCACCCCGAGCTCTTTATTAATACCAGTTGCACCTGTTTGGACTTCATATTCCTTGGTCCAATATCATACGAGTATATATCTTTGTAAAGTTCTCTAAATAACATGCATGGTTGCTAGCTGTAAGACTGCAACTTTGTTTAAGTGGCACTGGGCAGTATCTGGACTCTTCCACACCTGCCAGTGGTCCGCACTTGGCTAGCTTGGCAGAATATAGTCTTGACCCATCTCATTCTGCGATACGAATCGTATTCCAATAGTGGGACATTAAACAGATTCACTATAATGACTTTATGGTGAAGTTATTGATCTCTTCGGATCAGCAGATGTGGAATCTGGTTGGCTATTCCTAAGTGAAATTACCGAAAATGGGATGCACTTACTAAGGAAGCGACGCCGATATTTTGCAAAGTGGCATCTTTACATCAAAGAGGCGGCCCGCGCGGTAATGACAGGACTCGCTAAATTTTATTACGTCCATCACAATTACTGGTTGCTGAAACATCGGGCCCGCCCACATCGCCACTAGCGACATCTGCAATTGCAGGGAACTAGAGCTTACTAAAGTGACACGCATTCTTTGCTACATCTCTTCCGTATTAAAACGGCAGTTTTTGAAGTAAAACCGGTACGAGTATCTTGAATTGAAACTGCGGATCCGCAACAGTTAACGATTACCAAACATACCAGCGCGAGTATTCTTTGTCACCACCACCAACCCTACCATCATTACACTGATACAATAATCTTATCTTTCTCTATAGCAGTTCTCGCGTGATGAAAAAGGTCAAGACTATGGTCAAACACCTCGGCTAAGGGTGTATAACTCTAAGACGTGTAAATTTCCTCACGATATTTTCCTTCGTAATTGTCATCATGTGTAAGATAGTACTGCTAGTGTCAGTTAGCAAAAGGTATTAATAATACTGTAGTTGCACATGCAACTGCTGATCGAGGAATCCCCCCCCGAGGACCCCGAGTCGGACACTATCGGATTTTTTAACTTGTAATTTCTAGAAGTAGATTAGAGAGTCTAGATTTGTACCCGGAACGGCCCCGGCAATGTTACGGTCATAGTCTACGACTATTTACTCAAGATGAAATCATTTTCAACACATAATGTACTACGTAATTCATGTAAATGTGTTATTTTTCGTATCGTTAATGGAATTTTGTTCATCCCGTGTAGAGAAAAATGTCATGTATCCCCATAAGATCCTTGGCAGTCAGGAGTCAAGCTGACAAAACAGTCAAACACATTAAAGAACGAGCTGTCCGAATAAGAATCAGGGCCCAATAAAAATTTTGCTCATTGCATACAATAAAATTAAGCATAATTATGACCAATGCGCCCTCAGCCTGCTTTTTGTTGACTTTGCATAACTTTATTAAATCGCGCTACGAGGAGCTGCAAAAGATAATGCTGATAATATAAAACAAACCTGAAAAATTTACGGAGATTCGTAACTTACAATTGACGTTGAATTTACCTGGAAAATATATTCTCATCTATTAACCAAACATTTCAAGACATTAATACAAATATCGATAATAATTTCATTTTACATAAAACAAAATGTTTAGTATGTAGCAATCCCGATACAATTCCCATGCATACAATAATAATAATAATCGACCCATTTATCATTCCACTGTTGGAATATGGGTCTATTCTCATATTGAGAGGGTTAAGGCCATAGACTGCCACGCTGGCCAAGTGCGGGTTGGCAGTGTACACACTCTCTAGAATTTTATTTTTTATAAATTCTGAGATGTGCAGGTTTCACGATGTTTTCTCTCACCATTAGCAAGTGATATTTAAATTTAAACGCACTTTTGTAAAGAGGTGCCATGGAGTTGAACCCAGCACCCCCGAAGTGAGAGGCTAAATTCTAAACCGCTGGGCTATCACTGCTGATATATATCAAATAAAAATTGTTTCCACACAATAAAGAAAAAAAAAAGACTGGTTAAAAAGCACTACACTTTTCTGCCTACCCATTGGGGAAAATACAGACGTGATATTATATTAAACAATGTATAGTAGATAACTCTATTCGCTATTCTTTACTCGCTGACAGTCGTTAAAGTACCTATTTGATTCCGGCTGTCTTTGTAAGGCACATGCCCACGCGTATGATTTGATGCGATAAAATAATTGTTTCATTTCCTGTTTCATTTAGATTTTAACATTCAATGTTGCAAATGTCTTTATTGCTAAAAGTATTTGTTTTAAAAAAAACTATACAGCTTTTTAGTCTAATTCACAGAATGCAAATGTTCATTACGATTTATAATTTTGGACACTGGATGAAAAGCTTATTGCCAATTCGCGGGTAGAATGCCAAAAAAATTCCCCTTTCATACCCAAACGGCGAGTATTTAGCGTGTCAGCGAATGAAGTATAGATGGATATTTAACAAAAAAAAATACATTTTTGAACCGTGTCTGAAACGAAATTTAAATTACTATGAGCTATGCAACACACAACCAATTGTGAAAAGTCAAAAGTGACACCTAGTGTCAAAATATTGAACTAAGGTACAGGTAAGAATTCTGCAGATATCAAATGTATACTAGAATCAAGCTTATTTGTAAAGGGTAATCAAGCCCCGTAGCTTATTTGTAAAGGGAAATTTCTTGCTGTGCAGGTCACAGGCTAACACGAATTTCCATAACATCTCAACTTGATGTAGTAACACACGAACTTGACCATAGACAATACTTTTAACATAAATATAATGATTTACTGCTCACCTGCCTAACAATGTATTCTTTTCTCTCGATGTCATGATCTATTTTCCAAGATGTTTATTAAATATTTCCACAAAAAAAGCAGAAATAAAACAATCAGGAAGTCCTCCAATGATAACAATAAAATCGTAAACAGCAAAACATTTCCTACATTTAACTAGCAACCCAATTCGAGCGCAATAAACAACCCCTGTCTCAATGACCCTCAAATGCAAACAGGGTCCTTTCAACCTGTCTCCACTCAATGGGGTGCAGCCCCATGACCACCCGTGGGACATTATCTAATCCGAATTAACTATTATAAAAACGAATGCAACCCTTAGATAAGGGCAACTATCCATGATTGGGATTACACAAAGTTAATTTGGTCGCGTGGCACCTTTCGAGCTAATCTCCGTTTTTTGACAGTTGTCAGTCAGAGGTCGCTTGTGCGGAAGATTTCGTATGTGAACAATATTTTGTGGTGCTCTCAATACGCTGATTCTTCCTTTACAAAAAATAAACATTTTATAATAAAGCAACATATAGAGAATCATCAATAATATACGTGATGTACAAAGAGAGCGATTAATGAGGACGAAGCACGGCAAGTCTGCAAGGATAGAGATATTTAGCACTCCATCCTCTCAGTCTACCCTGTAGTGAACCTGACGTGAAGACATGTTTGTATCAATGGTAGACAATTTGCTTAATAAAACAAATATTCTTACACCCTTGCAATCTTACACTAATAAATTCCACTGGTTACAAAAAAAATCAGTACATGAAGAACCTGCCTAAATTCACTTTTTAAATTCTTCTAACCGATAATTGAACCTATGACCTTTACGTAACAGGCAAACCAAGTATTCATTACACCGAAGGAATAATAGAGAACATTGCTATAATAATTGACTATAAATAAGCACCTTTAAGGTCTTAATATATTATTATGTACTCGTATATAAACATGAATATGTTAACTGCATTCTAACACAGTGATATCCTTGAAGTCCTAATCGAAGACTATTGTAGATATCTATGGTATTGGACCCTTGTGACTGCTGCCTGCTCATTTGCTTCTGTGTTCACATAAAAAAAACACAAAGCACTAAATATTCAACTCGACATCATGAATAACAATCTGTTATCGTGATCACATAAAACACCATCTCTACAGCCATACGTACAAGTTACTGTTGAACACAAAAATCATACAATCACACCAACCACACAAACAATGCTAAGTTCATTATACGCACATTTGCGGAGCTCGTAAACGGATCATTGAATCACAATGGACTCCACAGATAACCTGTCACCACATCTGTTGGCCACACATTAACGCGATCAGCGTCACCAGTGTAACGAGACCTCCCTCGTCACATCCTTAGTTTGTGCAGAAAATGACAATCTGTCAATTGGTGTTTATATTGCAAAAGCGTCACCGGTAGTGACGTCACATAATCAAGTGAATACAAAAAATCATTGGTTTCTAACTTTCTACCGAGAAATTAATATGTTATTATTTTTACAAAATGTTTTTCTTTGATATTTATTAATGGAAGATATGCAGAAATTTGTTAAACGTCATTCAGTTGTGGGAGAAAAAACACGTTTGCTCATACGCCGTTAATTTTAATAAAACTGTAATTATAATCTTCACAGTATTATTAATGATGATATTAATGATGACAGTGTTTATAATTCGTTTTATTATTTCACTGTTCATTGCGAGCGGGTTCTTGCAGAATGCAAAGCGTATAACCCTAACGATTAATTAAATTTATGTAAACAATTGATTTTTTCGATGTTGTACAACCTTTATATGGCAACTTTAGCCGTTGTCATTCAAATATACAATTACTCATAGCTTATAATTCTGAATAATAATATAATCTTAATAGTAGTTAAATTTGATGTAATAATAATGTAAACACAGTTGTCAAAATTAAAATCATTGTGTATATTTCCTACCAAAGTTCTATAGATTTTCCGTAGAAATTTACCTGTAGTACACTTAATCATTTAATTACAGATATTATATATGTATATACCTACAGATATATTATAGTAACCGTAGGGTAACGAGTAATAATATCAATATTGCCAGTCGCTAAAATTGAGGTTCTTTTATAATGGAAGTTTTAACGTGAGCGGTGCACAGGTCAATAAAGTTCTTGTGGGACATAAATAATCACATAATTGGGCCGATCCGATCACAACACCGCGGGTTGCCACCCCTGCTTTAGGGGTTCGGAGGGAATGGTCGCATTGTGTGGACACGATTACATGCTGTTTGCTGCGTTTCGGGCTGTTATGCGGCAAATTTTGTTTATTTTTTTATTTTTGTTTCGTCTGGTTCATGTTCTAAAATCTTACTAGGTTTTTTTACTTATGACGTCACAATGATGTCCGTGTTTTCCTGTTTTAATTCTTTAGGATATGTTCATATTCCGTTTCCTTGATTTATTTAAATGTATTTTTTTACTTCCTATATTTTTTAATATTGTTTTTATTTGTGAATGACTGATTTCTTTCTTTCTCTCATATATTATACTTGTTCAATAGATTGATTTCAATAAAGATGTATCCATATATTCCTATCGGTGTAATAATTCGTTTATAATGTTGGATAACAAATGCACTATTCGCGAACATTCTAGAAGTATGGAACGCGCGGTGTAAATAGACGGCATATTGCGCTGACACCAGAATCAGTGCGTAACAGCTAAATTTAAATATCACTTGCTAACGTTGAAGGAAAACTTCGTGGGGAAACCTGCACGCCTTAAACAAAAAAAATCTAATATATGTGAAGTCTGCCAACCCGCACTTGGCCATCGCGGTAGACTATGACCTTAACCCTCTTAATATGAGAGGAGACCCATATCCCAACAGTAGAATAATAAATGGGTCCATTATTATACTTTTATATTAAATTAGTTACTATGATCACATCCTTAAGACCTATGCCTTTAACTTGTACATCACTGGTTTTAAGAAATGGAAAAATTTAAATTTCGAAGAAAGCTTTCTTAAAGCTAAGGCTTTCAGATCGAATCGAAATCAGAAATCGATCAGATCTGAAATATTGTTCAGCTTAGAAAGCTTTCATCGCAATCATTTCCACTCCACTGTTAAGGACGCACTGGGTATATAATAAGTCATATTAAACTTCAACTGAATTTAAAACCTAGAACTGCAATTTTCTTATTAAAAAAATAAAATAATCATCGACCCATTAACATTCCACTGTTGGAATATGGGTCTCCTCTCATATTGAGAGGGTTAA
>DWJK01003052.1:0-13661 GCA_018248815.1 Croniades pieria auraria
AGGTGCGCGCTAGGATTTGAACCCGGTCTCCCGGAGAGAAAGGTCGAATTTCAAACCACTAGGCTATCACTGCTTCTTTATATATATATATATAATAATATGTAAATATATAATATATAATAATATATAAATATATATAATATTAATATATATTAATGTATCAGGTTAGACTCCACCCTTAATTTCACGCATTGGAGACACACAGCAAGATTTCTGTTTTCGCTCTACTTGTCTTTTTGTATTTATCCATGACACAGCCACAGACAGACAGCTATGACAGTGTTTTTCATACAAAATGTAAGTAAAAATATCAATGTATAGTGTCAATTGTCATAAACATTCTCTTTGTCTTTGTGTATAGACTTACCGCAGAATCGTCAGAAGAGAGCGAGGTGACGAATCGGAGACGGCAAGAGGGTCAAATGGCGTTTATGAACGAACTGCTCGACCAATGGGAATGTATATGTAAGTTTTTTTTATGTTATGTGATTAGGCTAGCGTTTGGCCGCGATCCCGCCTAATGGAAAGCGCAGATGCGTCTTAAGATGGAACACATATTCCTAGGAAAAGGTTATTTGCCGTTGCTTTGAAAAATCCAAAGTTATATATGTATTATGTATCCGGATTCCAACAGTGGAATGTTAATGGGTCGATTAAAAAAAAAAAAATCCGGAAACAGACGCTGACAGTGCTCTACATTTGAGTACAATCGATTAATGTTTTATTTTACTTAATTTGCATGTAAGATCTTGCTTTTGAAATGGTATCCATGAGCCTTATGGAAAACAGTCTTTTTAATGATTTTCTAATATTTTATTTCATTAAATCAAAAAGCGTATCTTTTATCTAAATGTTTCTGTATAGTGATTAATATGCAAATTAATTATATTAATGTTGTGCAAAAACAAATGCAAATAATGCAAATAAACTCAGTTAAATTTTATTCATCCAGCTCTGAAAATAACATACATATTTATATCAAACAAATGTCACGACTACGTCACGACATTATTTAAAACCGGCACATTCATTAAAATATTTAATTTTGTTCCATAGCATATCCGCCTTTAAAATATCACGTCAAAAGTCAATGGCTGATCTTGGATGACGTTGAAATACTGCAAGCGGCCGACAGGAGCCAATCGGAAGGCTCGAACACGGACACGTGGAAACGTAAGCGCGAAATGGATGGCGATAGGTGTGTGAAGAGTCGAAGTCTGTTCCTCAATAGGGTGCTTAAATTTGCTACCGAAACTTCGAAGACCTACGTTTTGGAACAATGCACTAAGTTGAGCGAGGTATGAATCTCTCAGTTAGTCAAATATTTTATTTTGGGCTGGTAGCTGTCAGATTTTTCAGTACATTTTTTAAGGTATGAATATTAGACAAAAAAAAAATGTAACAAAGACTACTCTTAATTGAATTATATCTAAATTATGTAGGTATCCTAAAAATAAAAATAAAAGTATGTACATATGTATCCTAAAAAAAGGGAATTTGCTCCTTTAACAGATTCACGTAAAGCTCTTACAACACTTCATCCTCTCCTCGTTCGGTATGGCGAGAGAATTGCAAGTGGTGCCCAAGAAGATCCAGTACGTGGCGCGCCAGGAGCAGCTGTTGTATGATGTGAGTGGAAGGATGGGTTTGAAGCTTTCATCATTAGAGATTGAGTTGCTAATACAGTAACTCGTTTAAATATGTAATAGATAGAGAGAGTATAGTTTTCCCAATTTTTGGGTTTTCTAACTAGATTTTTCCAATAAAAGGAATGAGACAGTATTTGTGCCCGTTATAAATGACAATAGACTTACTTCCTACCCCATAAAACGAATAAAATAACTGGCGAAAACTGTGAGTACTATAACCCTAGCCTAGCCCTTTAGGGAAGTACATCCGTGATATTATTTTATGTCGTTGGCTTCAATTGCTAATACCAACTGCTGTACCTAACGAATACCAACTTTTTTTTAAATATTTTCTTATAAATGTGCCCGTCGAAGTAAAGACGCTCGATTTTTGTCATTAGTGTTCCACAAAGCTGTACCACTTCAGATAATACTTAAGTTGACATAGATTCTTATATATTTTTATACGTCATCATCGTCAGCTATGTCCAGTTAACATTTGATAATAAGCGTGTAATGTGAGTGTATATTACAGACAATCAACCAAATGTTCTCGGAGGGCCACAAGAAGCAGGAATTGATACAGATGATGCAGGATGTTTTGAGGGAAATGAAAACGGAAATCAATAATATGGATTGGAGTGTTGATGGTAAATAAGAAAGAATGAAAGGAAACATATTTCGAAACAAACCAACATGCACCTACACTAATAAAAAACAATACTGGCAAGATAACAAATAGGATAACACAAAAAAATACCATAAAAAAGTGCTTGTGACCTTGACGGTTGTGATGGGCGTTTTGGGTCAGATTCCCACCCAGGACAAATATTTGTGTGTTGAACACGAGCTTTTGTTTCGTCTGGGCTTAAAATATAACTATGTACTAGAACCCATGTACCTATGTAGGTAATGGGTGTAGATATATAGGTTTTGTAAAATCTATGTAGGTTTTCTGTTGTTTGATTATTATCATGGCATAGGCTTTGCCTAGTATTAGATTATATGACCGTTTGTGAGGCGTTTCGAGATATTACTATAATTATCATGTCCAAACCGGGTTCAGATATTTTACATATACATACATACTCTCCATTTTCAGATTTACTGTGCCATCAAGACAAGATGTTCATGATATCGAATTCAATATTCTATTCCCAAAGAGACACCTCATTAGCGTCCATAGAGCTCAGTGGTCCAAGTGGTCGGATCGGTCAGAACAGTGATCGTTCCGATCGACTCGACCACGACGGGCTGGACGCGGGTGATGGAGATTCTGAGTCCGATGTTGAGGAAGCTATGATGTATGACAGCTATAATTTAGATGACTATGAAATCATACAGTCCAATGAAGAAAGCTTGTGTGCGAGCGAATCGTATAATAGAATGAGAGTGAGTATTAAAGTTACTTTTATGATAATATTTAAATGCATTTTTGTGGAGATAACGATAGAATTAATGTAACATGACTTAATAAAGTCATGTCATGACCAATAGGTCATACATGGTAATATTGTTGCAAACCAGGTCTTAACAAAATAAGTTTATTCTGTCAACGTCGACCATTTCTTTTTCAATAATATGAACGTCATAAAACGTAGCGTATAAAAAATATAAACGATCTTTTCATAAAAAAAAACGTAACATCCTGCCTGTAATCCCCGAAGGGGTAGGTAGAGGAGTGTAGCACATTACCACGTTTCACCGTTATGTTTAACCGATATCCAGTTTTTTCGTCGCGTTAATTTCTTTGCCATGTCTACATTAATTTATTAATGACATGTTCTGCACTGTATCTACTACCGAATTGTGCATTAAAATCCGTCATCACGAATATGGTTGGTGTAAAAAAATCATCTATCGTTTGTTTTCATCTTCGTTTATGAGTGCTTAAGCTTAGATTACGCCCCGCTACGCTTAGAACCCCCATCCCCTCCCTTCCCTTCTTCATAGAAAAATCTTATTTGAATGTATATGTTGCAGTCGCCCTCGGACGAGACGTGGCTGGCGTCATCGCTTGACAACATCCACGTGGAGAACGAGATTGAGTCGCTGCTGCGCTCGGGCAGCGCCTGCGGCAGCGCGCGCCTCTCCGACAAGCACGCCGCGCTCGACGTGCAGCAGACCGGTGAGCTATATGATTTTCTTGTTTTATTATTATTATTACATATCACGCCAGGTCCCATATGCGGTAAGTTGATGACTTGACGTGGTTTTTCTTCCTTCAGCACTCTCTTCATACACGCATGCCAGTTTCAGAGACTTTCACGACTTCCATATTTGCCCTATTACGTGAATATAGATCAGCTGTGCTGGTACATGTGTAACTATTTTAAAGTTTAAAATGTGAGTCTTCGTTAATGTTTATGCTACGATTTTAATCCAGGCTATCCTGTTTCATCCAAATATTGGATCACTAGACTGTCATTCCTCACTTAACAGAATAATTTTGTTGCGTGTGTTTTATAACTACACGGTAACGGTTTTTTACAACTATCTTTAGGAGCGGCACTGCGAGTGGTGCCCTCTAGCATGTTGTATATCTAGTAATATTAATATTTTTTCTTTGTTAACAGTTCTCGCCAAATTGAGCCGTAAAATTAGTTTGAAGCTAGTCAAGTTCGTCAATTGCCTGAACGACACTTACTTCGGGACCTTGCAAAGGTTAGTACTAACTTTACTCGACTGAATAGTTGAACGAATCCATGTTTTGATAACATCACTTTTCTATTTGTAGGTTGAAGAGGCAGTGCGCGTCTCTCAATAATATTTTTTTAGATTTGGACACAATCGATCGCTTAATAAGCAGAGTACATTTTTCTAAAATAAATCGTACAAAGTTGAGCTACGTCGCCAACAGTAATAACAATTGCCGTTCTGCAGGTGCTTGGAGTCGTTAGAACGGTGGGCGCGCGCAGCGGGGGGCGGGGCAGGGGGCGGGGCAGGGGGCGGGGCGGGGGGCGGCGCGGGCGGGCGCGCGCGGGACCTCAGCGAGGCGGCGCGGCAGCTGGCGCGTGCGCCGCGCTGCGTGGAGCTGCGCGCGCTGGCCTCCTACTCGCTGTTGCGCACGCTGCTGCACTCGCTGCGCGCCTTCTGCTACCGGTCCGTGCACGAGCACGAACGCATGTAGTAAATTAATGTTTGACCCAGCCTTTGATTCGAAGACTCATCATAAAAGTGTATATGATGCGCTTTTGTGGTGGTGAAGAGGTCTTTGATTATTTGTTGTATGATATTTTTTTTGGATTCATACCGTTTTATACAGCCGATGTCCTTATTAGACATAAGTTAGTGTTATTCTACACCTGAGAACTGAGATAATCGCCTCTAATATACACGCGGACCACAAATTGCTAAAAAGATTGCTTTACGGTATAATTGGGCATGGCGATGGTGAGTACACCCAGATTTATATTGCGACCACCTAAACACAATTAGACCCAAAAGTAAAAATGATGCTTGTAGGCTGGGCGGAGTGGTGGACGAGGAGCGCGCGTGCTGCGTGCTGAGTCCGGTGTGGCGGCGGCAGGTGGCGCTCAACACGGTGCAGTCACTCAGCCCGCAGCGCCTCGCCAGGGTCATATCTACACAAGTAAATACTTCATATTCTGAACTTTAGATTTCAGGAATATATTTTAATCCGAGTGTTTAATACTCAAATTATGTCAAGTATATTTTATTCTAAAAGGTTACAAGCCTTTAATATCGCCCGATATTACAGTGAGAGAAATATAAGGAAACCTACAAACCTTAGAATTCTCTATAATATTATATTGCCTGAACAAATCTCAATATAAGAATTTACCTATTTCCAACAATAGAACGATAAAAGGTGATGATGCGGATGATTGATGAATGCGAACAAAGTCCAAATGTTCCTATTCCAAATATTTTCAGATATTGGAGAGATTGAGCGTCGCGCACGAGCGATACCAGTCCGCGCTGGCGACATTGGAAAATGCTTTGGCCAACCAGCTGCATCGCACTGAGGACGTCAAGCTGGCTATCAGAAAGAAGTCAGTATGCAGTGACGTAACGACTCTTTTCCATCTCCTTTTAATTTTCTCTCGAAACGACTCTTTCTCTGTTCTCTATCTTTCTTCTTCAGTAAAAGGATTTTATTGTTAATCTACTAAACGTAGAAGACGGATATGTTAGGTCATTGTGAAAAGTGAAAATAGTTATTATTCTTAATTATATTTTTATACAGTTTAATAAATTAACAAAAACCCTTGTTTGTTATACTCCAGGTATGCGCCATCGTTCGCTCGACTCTGCCTCGAGAGCACGTCTATGTGCGATCTGCTCATGTACGGCACTCTGGAATTGGGTAGAGAAATAGGTGAGTTACTCTACATGCGTCCTACAGCATATCAAAAATCATAATAACAATAATAACGTATTGGTACACCTTTATTTGGATTGATAAATTATGTATAATAAAATATTGTCTGATACTAAACTGAACAGAATCTGTACTGTGGTAACCAAACAGGTAATCGACTCCATAGGTATATTCTAAGTGTATACTCATATTGATAACTTTATACCCTCATGCAGAACAAATACTCGAGCTCAATACGTATATATACGATCTCTCAGCTTGGGAGTCTGGCCAACTAATTCCTGCCAATAGATCAGTCAATTATGGAGATAAACCCGTCAATCATAAAGCTAAAATAAAATCTGGGTGTTCATTATCTGTTGATGATGATTCATTAACGACGGGCCAATAGACCAGTCAATTATAGAGTTGATCCTGTCAATGACACAGCTAAAATAGATCTCGATGTTCATCATTATTAACACGAACGACAGAATAATCCTATTAACATCCCCTTCTTTTTATCTGTTTTTTTTAAATTGTATATCAACGATAGAAGAAAGGATCCTCCCTCTTCTTTTTATCTTTTTTGTTTATTTGTACGTAAAACAGTTATACTGTCATGTATGGGCATCTTTCTCAGGTCGCGGTCAGTACGGGGTGGTGTACGCGGTGCGCGAGCCCTGGGCGGGCCACAGCCCCGTCGCCGTCAAGTCCGTGCTGCCGGCCGACGAGGGGCATTACCACGAGCTTGCCATGGAGTTCTTTTACACCAGGTGAAGTCGTAATAAAACTTTTACTGCTCAAAAGTCGGTTGCGTTGTATCATTTTTGAAACAGCAAATCGGCCATCCGAGTTTTATGATGTTAATAAGTATCTCATTTCATTTAAAATAGCAGCGGTGATAGCTTAGTAGATAAGAATTCAGCCTATCGCTCCGGGGGTGCTGGGTTCAAATCCATGGCGCGCACTTCTTTACAAAAGTGCGTTTCAAGTTTAAATATCACTTGCTAACGGTGAAGGAAAACACCGTGAGGAAAGCCGCACAATTGAGAATTTATAAAAAAAATATTCTAAGATGTGTGAAGTCTGCCAACCCGCATTTGGCCAGCGTGACAAACTATGGCATTAAACCTTTCAAATAGGGAACCCATATTCCAACAATGGAATGATAAATGGGTCGATTATTACATTTCATTTTATTTTATTCATTTCACTACTGTTTTCACTACTGTGTAAGGCCATTCATTGGTCTACAAGTGAAGCTTAGATTATATAATAGGTTCTATGACTTTTATGATTTGAGATCTGTACTGTTAGGTTTAGAATTAGCGACTTTAATGAAAACTGCTAGCATATTCGGGTTTACAAGCTATAGTGAAATTTTGTGTAATATTTTTTAAAGTTAACAGAAATTGAGATATGTACATATATTTATTGTTATTGATGTCAATCTTTCTTTATAAATTCCAGGAGTATCCCCTCCCATCCCCGTATCGTCAGACTCCTGGGATCGTTGGTGCAGCGCAGCGGGGGCGGCGCCACGCCAGGAGTACTGCTGGTCTCTCCGCGGTATACCAGAGACCTGCACGCTGCGGTCAGAGCCGGGTTGTCCTTCGCGACCAGAATGAGGATCAGCTGTGATATCGTCGAAGGTAAGGTCAACGGGTTGAACGGTATTTTTATGTACATCGAGGATTAATTCCATCGTTCTAGGAATTATTGCATTTAATCAATTTAATCCTGAAAAGTAAAATATTTCGTACCTCAATCTCACGGTACTCGGTGTTTAAACACACGTAATCGCGTAATTATTTTGTTCATCGACGACAAAAATATTACATACGAAGAATTCGAAACTGGCGACGACCATAATATAAATATAACTACATAGCCACAAAATACAAAGGTACATGCGTGCACTCCGATGCGCACACGTAATACCGAACCGGCGGACGTAACGGTCGCGAGGAACGATTAAAGAGGCGGGGCGGCTCGGTCGGCAGGCATCCGCTACCTGCACTCGCTGGGGCTGGTGCACCGCGACGTGAAGATGAAGAACGTGCTGCTGGACGCGCGCGGGCGCGCCGCGCTGGCCGACCTGGGCTTCTGCGCCGCGCACGCGCTGCTGTGCGGCTCCGTCGTGGGCACGCCCGTGCACATGGCGCCCGAGCTGCTGGCCGGCGCCTACAACGCCGCCGTCGACGTGTACGCCTTCGGCGTGCTCTTCTGGTACGTGCTTCGCTACGTATAAAAGTGAAGATTCAACTTGCTTTAATCGAGGCACGTCCGAAACGAAATGACCGCACGAGTGACATCCCGACACGCTTTCGCTGTCGACGTTGAAAATAGTTTATATTTGACAGCACAATCTCCATCTGAAAAAAGGTTCAATTTGACAGTAAAATCCCCATTTACGAGTACAAAAAATGTGATAAACGAGAAGCCGCTCTACCGATTTTGTGCAAGCTTCCCGTAACCCATCCACTAAGTAGTCCGAACAGAGCCTTAACATTTGGTTGGGATAGGTGAGCCCGTTCTTGAATTATAAAATTACAACGAAAAGTGACATTGATTTTTATATATTTTAGATGGATTTAAAAATATTTGTGCATTTTACGCTAATATTCCCGTAGTTTGCGGGTAAAATTACAACGAAAAGTGACATTGATTTTTATATATTTTAGATGGATTTAAAAGTATTTGTGCATTTTACGCTAATATTCCCGTAGTTTGCGGGTTGGCTAGTCTGACCGTGGTTATATTAATGTAGTTAACAGCATAAGCTGCTATTAACTACATTAATATAATCACGGTTAATATATTAATATTTGTTAATTAATATTTATATATTAGTGTATTTCTTCGTCATCATCATCATCATCAGCCTGCTCCCTTCCACTGTAGGACATAGGCCTCTCCAATGGCACGCCACTGAGCTCGATCTTCAGGTCTTCGCATCCAACCACTGCCAGCCACTTTGCGTATATCGTCACTCCACCTAGCTGAAGGGCGTCCCACGCTACGTTACATTACAATTTAAAATCGTTAAACTCGTAACCTACTATTTAGTGCCAAAATAAAAAAAAAATTGGCGAACAAGAGCTAATTACACCAAAAATGCGGTAATGATTACAGAACAAAGGTGTGGTTGGCACATTTTCAAAAAACATCTAGAATATAATTGATGGCTTCGAAACCTCTTTAAACTTGCAAAAAACTTCTGAAATAATGAAGTAGGTGCCATAACTGTGTACTAAGTGGTCTTGGAACAGACTTCAGAAGCGAGACGGGTTTGTATTTTATCATTTCAATGTAAACAACGCAGTTAATGTCGGAAAATCCGCTCCGGAAAATAACGCCATCGACTACGTAAACACGTGTTTCGCTTTCGAGGAAACCGACGAGACTTATAATCAGCTTTCTATGATAACTGTTTACACGGTTACTTCGTGACACACGGCCTTAAAGTTTGACATCTCATCATCACGTTAGCCTCTTCCGTTCCACTGCTGGACATAGGCCTTTCCCAAAGTGTGCCATAATACTCGATCCACAGATTAGTTAAGTTAGACCTCAGAGATATCACAGCTCCAGTAGTTGCTGCAAAGCAGCAACGCTTCCATTACTACCTTGGTAGCGTCCTAGCTTTGGTAAGAAAATAAACTCAACTAAAGCCTCGATCACTAATTCACTAAGTCTACAATATTTAGTCAAAACGGCGACTTCAGATCGCTTTCGGAATGAAGCCCGTCCCAAAACTCGCATACATCCGGCTTAGTATCTCGTTGGGATACTTTTAACCGTTTTCTCCATTTGCCGCAGCACTTAATAGTACAGTGAAATGTTGTACGCTGAGTTTGACAGCAGCCCTAACGTTTATTAAACATACAAAGCGATTCTCTTTTCTAAGCATGAAAAGACTTTAATTTTATCTAAGCATTTAGCAATATATTTTAATAGCATTTTCATAATTAACTCTTTTGCCATCATTCTAGTCAGGCTTCTTCTGAGATTATTATAGGTTAGTAAGGACCTTGAGCTTACACAGTAACACTGACATAGTTACATTGACAGATCCCCCACGCCTTAAAGAACATTATAAAGAAAGAAAGTCACGTGTAGATGTTCTCACCATATTTTTTTTATCGTTGTGGCAGCTAATAATTAATGTTTTAAAGCGCATAAAAAAATTGATTACCATGTTCATGGCATGGCATGGGACGTCCAACTCAAGAACACTCGACTATCACTATCACTATTTCCTACACAAGTACTCATCGAAAACCTGATTGAAAAACCGTTTAATAACTTTACAATGATTGATATTAGAACATATAAACCAGTTGAAAGAAACCTACATAGATAGGTATATAACAAAAAATTATAATTTCCGTCGGCCAAACAAACCGACCGTGTGTCACAACGAAAACGATAGATGCAAACCAGCTATGTTCCTGTAAAGAAACCTACATAGATTGGTACATATTAAAAAATTATAATTTCCGTTGGCCAAACTAGCCGACCGTGTGGTACAATGAAAATGATAGACGCAAAACAGCAATGTTCCTGTAGGTCATCGTTAAATATATTTTTAACTATACATTCTACAACCCTGTGTAAGCACTCGCCAAGTAGATTTCATTCAAGGGCCTGTTTTACGAGATATTTATTAAGCATAAATATTTATTATGTAAAATAATATATCGCTTATTTGCTAACAACTCTAAATTATCATCTAATGTGTTTACGCGAACGCATTGCGATCATAAGCGAAGCGATAGCTATTGTGGTGGGGATGCTTGCTCCTATTCTTATCTCGCCTAAACACGAATTAAGTAAACAAGAAACCCTTACACAATAAATCATTCCTAAATTTTAATACCTAGTACACAGCTAGGTAAATTTGAGAATACCACAATCTTCTGCCTACCCCTTCGGGAAATTACTGGCATGATATTACGTTTTATGTATATTAGATAATCAACCATCTGTTTGCCATTGACTACCAAGTATTATCAGATAGTCATCTCTAGAAACGTCTGAATATGTTTATTATACTTCGTCCAAGTTCTGACTACAAACATTTGTCGTAACAATACAGAAAAATGAAGAGAAGAAAACAAAAGAAGGCGAGATAACATACCAAAAATTACGAGACAATTGACTGACAGACTCGGCGTTGAATAATTCAGGACGCTGGGTGTGCGGGGGCGACTTTGATGTACATCGGATGAAAGTTTTGACGTTGCTGGATCTCACTTGTAAAACACTGTTCCACTATTTGCGTATCACTTATACAGTATACCTAGACTAAAATGGTTGTTTTCATTAACAATTTATTCAAAAGATAGGTCGGCATTTCCAAATATATTTAAGATGTAACACATAAGTGATTATTTGTTTTTAAATCTTAAAAAAACGGCTTTGTCGCCGGAGCGGTTATGACGCCCTGGTAACGAAATTAATTAATTGTACATGTGAATTGTGTGGTATTTCATATCTTTAAATTATTAATCAGTTTATATAGTTTCTTTGCATCCTCCGATTAGGAATCTGCGAGGATACTATTGTAATAACCGAGTAAATTTGACCTTGGTCCAATATTTTTACGCTTGTGAGAATTCTGTACACATTCCATCAATACATGGTAAACGTCATCAACGACATTGCACGTTGGACAGTTCGGGGATGTGACCTTATCCATCACATATACGAACCTGTTGCATGGAATGTGTCCAGATCTGAGTCTTAAGCCCTAAACAACTTCTCTTCTATTTAACTCATTATCTGTCCAAGGATATCCTAGTGGATGGAACTGGATCGTTCGGTACCAAATACCTTCTTCTTTCGATCTCTCGTCAAAATACTCCTTCCGAAGGTTAATACAAAGGCGCTTCAGTGTTGGGATGCAGTTTTGAAAGGAAGGGAAAATGTTTAGCTGTATTCCATCAAAAATTGCTTGATTAGTTAGTAAATCAACATTTTCATTGCCGTGTATTCCAACGTGAGAGGAGATCCACTGTAAATAGATAGCTCTGGATTCCGATATTAGTTTCAACAGAAGCTTAATTGTCCCATATGCTACAGGTAATCCTCGAAAAGCCGAAGTGCACCGAGCTAGGTGTTGAAGCGAACTTCTCGAGTCAGTTAAAATAACCACAACCCTGTATTCGGTTGAAACTAAATATGACAAAGCATCACAGATGGCTAACAACTCCACTTCCATAATAGACGAGTTACCGTTGATTTTGAATTAGGAAGAAATGTTTGCACTGAGATCTAAAAAAGCTGCTCCAATGCCCTGGTACTCTTTTGAAAAATCTTATGACAGTTACTATATTTCATCTTCATCAGTTTTATAAACATATTTCTTAGTGTAATTCATAGTAATTACCTTCTGGATTTGTGACGCCCTCAATAAGGAGTCTTGTGGCCTTAAAAGTGATTCAGTACTGATTAAAACATACATGAATATGGTATTACGTAAAAAAAACTTAACATCACGGCTATAGTCCCCGAAGGAGTAGGCAGAGGAGTCTAGTACACTCTCACGTTTCACCAGTTACGTTTAAGTCCCATGGAATAGGTGGTGAGCCTATTGCGATACATGGTATGCCGTGGTATTTCATGCCTGTATAAAACAAAAGTTTGTAAATATATTTACATAATTTAACGTGTATGAAAGGAGATCGTGTGGAAGAAGCACATCAGGTCTATAAGTACAGACGTATTCGGCACTCGGTATTTTCTGCCTGTCTCGTATGGCACGATGATATAAAGTTAGTAATAAAACTACTTAATACATATGTTAATTTTTTTAAATGGAACATACCAATTCTCCAGTTTCCCGATATTTCTCATGTTATAAATAACGAACACTGTATCCATAGCTGGTTTTTATGAAGTTATTACTGCGTTGTTTTAATATATCTACTCAGTGTAGTTATTAACACAACACTATGATAAGTCTGCGGTCACATATTAAATAAAGTAATTCTTCATTTTATCGGCTTATTTAAAGTCCTTTTGTTAGATACGGCTCTCTTACAGTGAGAAGAACTAAGGTCGCAGTCTACCACAATAGCCAGTTGCGGTTTGTCGGTTTCCCACGCGTTAGAGAACTTGGAAATTGCGCTGAAGCTTTTCTCGCAATATTTACCGTTACTAATACCATTGTTAAAATGTAATCCTTACAACATACATAACCACAAAACATTTGAGCTGAAATTCTTTTGAGTCCTAAAACTGGAAGTTTTATTGACAACCTTCAACTATTAATTTTCAGTTTAATTTAATTCCAAGTAACGTATCATCATCGTCAGGCTCTAGATGTCTACTACTCAACAAAGGCATCCCCTAATCAGCGACACTCCTTCTGGGACGTGAGCCTGCGGCTTCCCGCAGAGTAAAAAACGCAAAACATTAAATAAAGTAACAAAAGGTAATTTTTTATTTATTGTGCTCTAATACTAAGTGAAAAATCGAGAGGAAAACATCTCGTCATGTTTTAATTATGATAATATTTCTTTATTTATATTTTGACTAATAAAGATTAAAGATTCATAGGAAGATTAAGGGCTCGTACAGTTTAGTGTAGATTTATATTGTTTAACTAGATGTACCCGTGATTTCGTACGCATAGATTTCGTAAGTTTTGAAAAAATAAATTGACATAACTTCTTTATTTGTTAACCGATTTAAATGAA
>DWJK01003053.1:0-13660 GCA_018248815.1 Croniades pieria auraria
ACCATCTGTTCTGTTTGTTTACGCGCAAGGTAATCAAACAAAAAATATCGTGTACCATAAAGTACTACAATAAAAATTAAACTTACTTTAGAATAAGTAAAAATAAAATGAAATATAATAAGTAGGTATCATGATAAGAAAGCTGAAATTGTAATTTTCATTGTGATTTTTTAGTGCCTATTAAAAAGAATTTTAAGCGTTTTATAATTTTTATTTTATGACATAATGTAATTGTTGACTTATCAACTTTTTTTTTTTTTTTATCTTACTAGCTGACCTGGTGTCCCGAATAGCAGAATAATTATTTAAAAAAAAAAAAATAAAGAATCAACTTAGGTGGTACAAAGTTTGCCGGGTCAGCTAGTAGAATAATAAAAACGGGGACTGTTTAAATTATTTATATTCAATTTCAGCCAAAAATATGGGGTTTTCATAAGACAAAACGTACTACATACTCTTCTTATAAAGTTACCCTCACTCTTATCTTAAAAAAAAAATAACATCTGTTGAATTAACTTGAATTGAATTACTTTCAAGTCACATTTTATATACATCTTAGAAGAACCACCTAAATATATGTATGCAGATTACATTTAATTTATACTCTCATCCACACTATTTGTTTTTATATTCATTTATCCCCCACTGGCACAATGTATAAATGTGTAATAGTATTGTATTAAGCAAATTAATAAAACAAGAGAAAAGGAAGGTAGTACTAAGGCACTTAATTTATTAAAGGCACATGTGAAAACATGATTAAAAACCAGAGAATTATATATAACTCCTTAATAAATAAGTAATTATTTAGTAAATAATTCTGATATACATATGAGCCAGCCAATAGGTCTAAAAAATAGTCACTAATTTGGTTAATGATCTTAACTACTAAGTTGGTTACAGATTTGGTAAGAAATCTATTTATGATGAGTATTTGTTCTATCCTGATATAAAATTCACTATATAATATGCATGATTTTAAAAATATTTTTATGTAAATTATCAGCGCTTTGGTTGGCCTAGATCTGACTTTGCCGAGTTTGGAATTAGATTGCTTTGTCTGTTTTGCAAAAAGGTTTTATTATAATTAATAATACATCTGAACAAATCGGTAGGACCACAGAAACAGTAATATCTTTAAAACAACCTAATTAATAATTATGATGACAGAAAGCTCTAAAGAGTTAAAACAATTAAACATCTATACTAGAATAAGCAAATTAAATTTAGTGGGATTTAAAACAGTTATTACCATCACTGGGCCATATGTGTGGAGAAAAATGGACACAATAGTTTGTAATACCAACAAGGAAACGTTTCTAAGGGAAGAAGTGGAATTGGCTATCATTCTAGAAACAGATAACTACACAAATGGAATACAAAAATATGTTTGAGTATTCTTAAATAAGGGTTATTTTTATAGATAATCCATAAATTAGTTATCTGATATTTTACTATCTAGTCTTGAGATTTATTGTATGTAATGAAACATGTGAACATAATTATATGCAAGTGTCATATATATAATCAAATTTGTGCAGTGTTGAGAAAAAAATTGTTTGTTTACCATCATTAATTTTGTAATCCATTATCAGTTTTCTGTTACAATAATTTTTTATTGTGATTAATGTAGACTCCAGTTGTAATGAAAAGCGTGTTATTATAAGTAATTCACGAAATCTCAGTTATGTATGTCGCCATCTGTGCTACAAGTACAATGAATAATAGATACACGTCTCACGATTTGGTGAGACTGTTTGTAGCCGTGTAGGCGATCGCGAAAACCATATAGGCTGAATGTAATTGGCACACAATTCGGCCCGGCCAATCGGTCGAGACCGTTCATTCACGCCTTCGTATTTCCAATTGCATTGACAGCTGAGCAAACCTTGAAAACACAAACCATTACAAAATGTCTATGACAACAACACGCTACTAATCCGAATAAATACTCTATTTCTCTGACCTTCCACACTCTGGTTTAGCGACGACGGGAATCCGGATGATGCCAAGTCCTTCTTCTGCTCGCCCTTCGGTGGATCAGAGTCCGAATCATCGAAAACTAGCGTCCGGACCGACTGTGAACACCGACGATCCATCGCCTCACTCACTACACAACACACAAATGAATATTTTCGCCATTTATCAATCAGATAACCGTATTCCGATCGAACACCACTTTACCATGGCTCCGTAAAAATTAAATGGGCTAGACTTGCAACTAAATTAGCTTTATTTTTAATGAAAATATGTATATTTATATATTTATGCCATCATATTATACGCTACACACGACTTCACACAAATCGAAAAATGACACACTTAGTTTTTGAACGAAGGCAATGGCAAGTTTCTAGTGTTGCCTGTGAAATAATTTTTATTTCCCTTAAAGATACTGCTGTGGGTCTTTAGATCGACATTACATTGCTCCGTAAATTTTTATATTTTATTATTAGCAAATATACATATTCTTACGATTAACAATAAAAACTATATTTTTGTCATAAACCTCCTATATAAAAAAAAAACATATTCTAGAGCATATAACAGCCAAACCATATTACCATTATAGGGTAATTACCGAAACGTATTTTTAATAGACAACGATAATAAAGCTTTCGAAATATGGTCATTAATAATTTAAAATTAGTTTCGGCTAAAGATATTTTTAAATTTGCATCTACCCCCTGTTGCCTTACACGCTGCAAAGTTTGTAAAAAGTTTTGTATGCACATTCTTATCTCCCGCAAAAGACAAATATTACTTATACATGACATGAGGTTATTATTGATCATCATGGTCAGAACATCAGGTTATTATTGATCTAATTTTAAGAATAATATATTTTCTTAAAATTTTTGTAATCTAGCCCGGAAGTACCAATATAATTTATAGTACTTTAAGCAACAAGTGTACTCTACCGTAAACTAAATAATAGTAAAAATATGTTACAGGCCTTAGAATTCTTATGCCAATATCACCGTTGCATACGTAAAATCAGTTAAAACCTCCCTAACACAAAACCGTTTTATGTGCAGAGGAACCGGGGCACCCTGAAACCTGCGTGATGTAGATCTTTATAGGGACTTTCATTTAGATACAATAGCCCAGTTCTTGAAAAAGCAAGCCGTGAGCTACTTCGACAAGGCTGACGTCCATCTAAATAAACTCATTAGGAACACTGTCTCGTACCCCTGCCGTCCAGCCGTGGCTAAAGCTTCCTGCACGTTTGACCGTCGCAGTACCGTCTACCTTCGGTCAGCACACATCGTGTCGATCATCGCCTAAGTCCGAGTCTCACAGGAGAAGCCCACGGATCGGTCGCACAGCCCCTAGTCCCTCTCTCGCTGGGCGGAGCCGGAGGTCCAGACCGTGCTTAGCCTCCCTCTCCCTTCCCCACTCTCTTTAATTCAGGCGGAGCCACTTGGGCTCGCCTGAATTAAGGAGCAAACCCGGTGAAACTGTAGAAGCCATTAGGGTCAACAGCATAAGACGCATCATAAACACACACAAAGCAAAAAAGAAGAAAAAATAGAATTTTTCTGATTGTGTAGGTATTTCTAATTTTGATAGTTCATTTTGTTAACGCATAAGATAATCATATGATTTTAATTGTGCTAAACGCAATTCTAACTTTTATTATGTAAACTCCATCGATTCTAATTTCGCTGCCGATATTTTACTTTAATCTTTGGCCGCATTTACATAAGTTTTGCCACTTAAATACGAATTAATGAGAATATTAATTTATAATGATAAGAAATAACTAATTGATAATAAAAGTGTTATTATTCGTCGAGTAAAGTGTAAATCAATGTATTAATGAGTTTATATATCCATGGAACATCTTATAGAAGTTGAAGTTCTGAAGGAAATTTTTGTCATTACGAATAAAAATATTTCATTCCGAAAATACTTTTTGTTGTGATACTTTAACTATATTTATCTTTTTTTTACCTGTTGATTGTGGAAAACATCGTTGAAGCTGATAATTTTTCCGTGCTGGCAACAATAATTACTAGAGTAAGATAGAAGATCATTTAACCTCCTTGTCTTTTTTTACCGCCACCTATGGATGTTTTTACACACTAGAGAACACATAATTACCATTCTATACAAACTGTCACTATAATTGTTGCTAGGTTTTAACAATATAACATGTACGTTCGCATGTAAGTAATCTTTACAATTCTGTAGATGTCTAAATTTCTGAAAATTGATTTAGAGCAAAATTATCAAAATATATATATATTGATTTATAAGACAAAACAAAATTTATTCTTCAATGTTTCAGCGCCATCTAGATTACTTTTTGCGTAAAGTCAAAGTTTTCCCGTCAAAAGAAACGGAAAAACACGAGTGTGCGTCGCCTCAGTAGATATCAGCTGAATTATTCGGCTAAAATGCCCTGGCACGGGCATACGTAGTCGTCGGTCCGCCATTACGACGCAGCCGAGACACGTTCGTCGTATTTAGTTAAATATTTTCGTTTATAAATGAGTAATAACGCTCATGAGCTCAGTAATCGACTTCTGAATGCGTTGGATAACAATTACAATGTAAGTTTCCGAGTTTTGAAGATTCTAAGTCCGATAAGCGAGTCGGAGATACGGAAACGGTCCACACGAGCCTGTGACACCCGATTCGAGTTGCGATTCTGCCTCTTGGAAGTTGCCTCGAAGTTTCCTAGTGTAATTTGCCGTGGGAAAAGCGTAACAGGTCTACTCGGAGAGGCTAGATAACAAATAAAGCGAGATACGTGTTGAAAATGTGATGTCTGTGTGGGGATACGTGAGCGTGAAGTGCGATGTACGGGGCCACTGACGTCGTCAGCGCTCCTCTCGTCCCTCCGTCCCTAGTGCCAAATGTTTTGCAATGTGAAAGTATGGAATTGTGCCACGCGCGACCTTTCCCGTAGAATTTCGTCAGGTTGAGTCTGTAAACCCGGATTACTGATAAAAAAGGGGAAATGTGTTTTTTTGTACGTTTTGATCTTTTGAGAATTGGGAGATGCAGTCGGCGGCGGTGTGAGTGCACCTCATGTTCACATGATGGTCGACACTCGATTTGTTGCAGATTGGAGATTTTACTAAACTATTTTGTTCATTTTTGGTGGTGCAATATCAGGTCAGTGGAGTTTTCGTAACAATTTAGCATCCTCGTGCGATTTTTAGGAAGGCATCAAGAAACTTTTATACTTAACTTCTATTTTGATTTCAGTTACGGAACATACTGTGAAACTTGTTTTTAAGTTTTTCTATTATTAGTTGATAAATACATATTACACAAATATTCATTTCTAATATATCAAAGTTATAAAAAGCAAAACGTATTGTTAAAAAAATATTTTATTCCTGAAACTTAGTATAGAATAGATTTATATTCTCTTAAGACTGCTCTTACCATGACTTTTAAAATTTTAAAAAATACTCTCAGATGTTCAATAGTATCACCCCCTATTCTATGGTGCAACATAG
Organism: Croniades pieria auraria; assembly: GCA_018248815.1. NCBI lineage: Eukaryota > Metazoa > Arthropoda > Insecta > Lepidoptera > Hesperiidae > Croniades > Croniades pieria. Next base: position 5,478 of record DWJK01003053.1, read on the forward strand.
AATTTAACAAGTGGACTTTGGGAGTTTAAAGACACTTCTCTGTCTAACCCTTCAGATAACACTGGTATCAAAATACTTTTACAAGACTCAATCCTGTAAAAAACTATGTAGTCTGTAGCAACAAGTAGTGTCTTCTCATAATTAACATTTCACTATATCCATGTGGTTCCGACAAGAACCATGTGGGGTATATTATGATCATGACTCATCCCCACTCCACTTGAATTTGAAATACCATGTAACTTTTCAATGCTTTTACGTTGAATTGAAGCTACCACAAATATCCCATTATAAGAACCAACAGTGACCATTCTTTGAAGGCAGATGTGTTCAATATGTAAAGTATTTATTTATTTATTAAGTTGCGCCAACAGAGTAAACACTAGCACATTTGATACAGGAGAATATTATACGAGGTAAAAAGTATAAATCTTTAGTAACTAAAGAATATACAGTTACACAATAATATGGTGAAATACAATCATACAGGAAAGCAGTTGGCAGCATGTACATAATTTTCTGAACTGATAACTTTTTTAGTTAGTTTGTTTTCAGTACTGATTATAGGAAGAGTTCATATATATACATTGCCCAAAGACTTAAGCTTGGTTACCTAATGTCTCACTGGTAACATTTCAAAGATATTTTTTTATTTTTAAGTACTACACTATATTCACAAACATACTGAGACATATTTACTACAGTTTTTATGACCATTAAAAAAAGTATTCTGATCCTTAGGAACAGTTAACATTGTAAAAAAATATATGAGTCATGCAGGGTTACACTACCGATGCTACAACAACAGATACTATGCTATAGCTATAATATTGCCATCTTCTGGTACCTGTTTAAGTCATATAGACTAACACAAGAATGATCAGTCTATTTTTTGGAGATAGCAATAAATCATGCCCATAGTAAAATGTCCAAAAAGGTTTACATTTATTAAGTATCTCATTCATATGATCCTGTTACTTAATCAACACTAATTAGCAGCATTATTAACAATTAATATTAACCGACACCAACAGTCCTATTGAAAGTTGGTAGCAATGTCTACGGGGTTTCAATAGGACTTGAGATTGCTCCAGTAGGTTTGCATTGACAAACAAAAACATAGCAATATTTTAGACAGAATCATTGGATTCAGTTTTATTATCAAGTCAGCTTCTCATGAAATAGAATACAGACAGCTCTTGGCTACAATGATAGTTATAACCTTCAAGCACAGTTATTTGTGTATTTGTTCATTGTAGTTTCAGTTTCTAGTCATTGTAGTGCTATTTAGCATCTTTTATTAGATAAGGATCGGGAGATATTGGATTTAAATTCCGGATTGGGAGCTGTTAGATTTTTCTAATTTCGAATTTCTAGTAGTGACTCTGAGTCTGCAATTGTGCCTGGTGAATGGCAATAGGCTCACCACCTCTTCCATGGATCTTTATCATAACTGGTGAAATGTGGGAGTGTACTATAGGAGTGGACTACTGCCTACCCCTTTGGGGATTACAGGCGTGATGTTACGTTTTTTTACAGAATGGATCTATATACAATATTTTAAATTTACACAAATTATAGATTGCATTCTATAATTTGTGTAAATTTATTATAAAATGAATTTATTTATTTGATTGCTACTTAAATGACTAATTATTTTATATTAAATGTAAGTTTGGAGGTAGATCCTTATTTCATTGCTGAGTTAGTGAGTTCAAAATCATTAAATATACGGGTGTTGCATTATTATAATATCAAATACATTAGCCACCTTTATCTGTTCAAATACTATTTTAAACATTACTCCTTTCTAGTATTATCACTCTTGCATTATATTTCTCATCTGAATGGCTACTAGCCAAGATCAAATATTATAAATTTGTATGATGTCCAGAATAAATTTAAATTGAAGAAAAATTAACAAATATTGGTTGTTAACAAAGTATTTGATTTATTGTTAATCAATTAAGTTATTTCAATATGTGACTTTAGTCAATCATGTAATTGCATTTTTATAATTCCTAACTTCCTAATTTTATCTTCCTTCAAGTAACAATATGTTTTATGGGAGCTTGGGCCATAATTGCCAAAGATGACACAAATCTGGCACACTTAATGACCAAAATAACAGTAGACATTGACTTCATGTTAATGTTGATCAATGATATTTATTTTGTGAATGTCACTTTAACCATATATTTCCTTGTATTGATTATGATTGTCAGGACTGCCATCCAAACAAGTAATAAGTTCCTACGAAAATTCATTATATATGATTTTTCATAGGAATTTTGTTAACTCTTCATTATTTCGTTGTAAAACAATAATTAATTTTATAAAACTGATATATATTTTTAGACAATCTACATGTCTTGATCAGTTAACTTTTGTTATTCAAAATGTGTCTGCAACTAGTTGTGACACATTTTCATTCCATAAATAGTTAGCTGTTTCTGTCACATAACTATGAAACGTGGGAGTGTACTACACTCCTCTGCCTACTTCTTTGGGGACAGGTGTGATGTTAAATTTAAGTTTAGGTTAGCTGTTTCTAAACTCTGATGATTTGTTGTTACCACATCAAAATTCGGAAGATTTTGTTAATCAATTTATGTGTGATGAATAAATAAACAAAAATTTCAAAAAAAAAATTCCGAAGTCTGTATCATGTACATAGCATAGATGGCAATTATTATTAAAAAAAACATTTCATGGGCAGTTTTCATCATTAAAATTATTAATGTTTGTTATTAATTCCTACGAATAATTAACATGTCACAACCATGTACTGTAGTTACTTACACATGTAATTCATAAAGTTTGTAGGTTGCATATTCCTACATATTCCTGCCTATATACAATTAATAACTGTTGGGTGTTTAGGAAATTTGATGTACATGTATGCCTTTACATTAATTTGAAATTAATAACAATATTACTATCTTAAAACAGTTTACACATGGCCATGTGATCTCAAAATAAGTCTGTACTGTAGTACTCAGACAGCTAATTGACAAATATGTATATTTCGAAAAGGCTGATATACGTAATTCTACACTCAGATACAGATCTACATTCATATTTAACATAAACAATTTTTCTAAATGAGTACCAAATCTTCCACCTTCATCTTAGCAGTCAGGATCACTAGCAACTAGCTCTGCCAGCCAGTCAAAATATAATAAAAAAGTTGTGAAAAATCAAATATTTCTTTAAAGTAATTACAATCAACTTCTGTATGTACACAATATTATCCTTAAAACGATATGAATTTAATGTCTTATTAATTGATCACTATCACATTGAGCACCATGCAAAGTCTAATGTATTCATTTCAATGAAATGTAGAGTGATCAGATAGCTTATTATTTGATTTAAAATGTATGATATTTTTATGGCGGGATAATCCCTTAACACTGCAGATGTGTAAGTGAAGACTCAAATAGTAACTAATAAATAAAAAAGGCGCACATCATAATGTATACATATATTTTCCATGCCATATTAATGGTTAATTTATTCATTTTATATAAAATTGGCTAAATTATACCTATATTAAAAATTGCCATCGTACAAAAATTTTTAAAAATCAGTTTTAAAATATTAATATTGAAATTTCAAGTGCAGTAGATGGAAGTTGATTCCAATGTTTTACGTTTTTAACGCTCTGTGCATTGATTGGCAAAGGGTCGTAAAATGCACTGGAACAATAAACTGAACAGCAATCTGTGTTACATGGAAATGGTATTTTGCATTTTATTTGTCAATGGATTCCAGGTTTTTCAATATTTGAAGGTTTTCTCAGTTAAGGTCTCGTAAAATTAATAAAATAATCGAAAATCTATTTAATGTTTTGTTCACAATAACGTTTTTGATAGTACTTATCTCAATGATTTTATTACCATATGTCTATGATTGTACACATTGTGAATTTTAAGCAATTATTGTTTCACTGCCGATTGGCCAAATAAGTTGGGGTTCGAACAATTGCATAGAAAATTTACTCAGAAATCAACATTACAACAAGGTTGTAATATCCATCCTATTATACCTGAGTGTCTTCTGCTCCAAAAAACTATTATATTGAATTTTTGTCATGTGTGCTACAATTTTGTGTGTAACATGCATAGAATCAAATCAACATGAAATTAATATAAGTTTGAATTTATCTTTTGTCCCCTGAAGTCTGTGGATACCAAAAAGTGGTATCAATCGAATTCCAAAGGGTTGGAATATGCATAACACTTCAAGAATTATTTATAAAGATTAATAACTATAGAATAGGAGATATTATACTGATGATTTAGAATTATTATTATTTTATTTTCAATAGGTGGAAATTATATTGTTTGTCTTATATTAGTGTGGTATTTATGATGCCTATCACAATTTCTCACCCCCACCAAATGTGAGTCATTAGAGAGTGCTCAGAGAGATTAAATCCATAGATGATGTTGTGATCAAAATAACCTGTCCTTTAGGCTACAAACCCTTTCTTGCCCCCTGTTTTATAAAAAAAACCTGATATCATTATTTTTAACTTTTTTAGCATTATATTCGTATAAATTGTAAATATCGACTGGTTCATTGTCTAATTGTTGCAAGTGAGTATGCAAGAATGCTGAGAGAGAAGTCTTGGTTCGGTCCCGGGGTTATGTCTCATTGGGGTTTTCTATCTTGAAATCTGTAGAAGTGGCTGAGGGTCTAGATGTGTGCCTGGTGTATGGCTATAAGCTCATCCCATATTCCCAAGGTTGTATAGCCCTAGCCTATCCCTTGGAGGAAATACAGGTGAGGAGTTTATTGTATCACACACTTTGTCCTGTAATAATAGCAAATATAATAACAGCAGGAAAAAAATTTAATGTATGCCAAATGCAATACAAAGAACAGTATTTTGAAAAGTGTAGTTTTATTGTTTATGATATTATTGTTCCTTACTTTGACACTTGATTACAACACATAGCAGGCTCATTAAAAGCCCAATCTGATATATAATTTTTATGTTTCGACTACTAAGTTCCTAAAATTCTTTAGAACAAACAAGGAAATGATATTATTGTAGTTTAATAGACTACAATTTTCAGTAGCTTAGATTATAATGTAACTGGTAAGCTTCAGAAACATTTTGACCACCTACATACATCTATGTAGTTTTTTATGTTTTTCAATAATAATAACCATATTGTTCTACATAGAAACTATTTTATACAGATTCCCTAGTGAGTTGTTATATGAACGTAACATCTCGCCTGTAATCCCCGAAGGGATAGACAGAGAAGTGTAGTACACTCCCACATTTCACCAGTTACGTTTAAATCCCATGGAATAGGTGGTGAATCTATTGCCATACACCAGGGACAGATCCAGACTCGGGAGTCACTACTAGACATTCTAAATTAGAAAAGTCCAATAGTACCCGATCCGAGATTTGAACCCAAACCTCCCGTTCGGCAGTCGCGCTTGCAGCCACTCTACCAACGAGGCAGTCAAGTTACATGAATAATATTTTTTTTCATTTAATGACAAGTATGAGTGTCAAATAAAAGTTTAGATTTTATTTTAGGCTTTGTCACTAGGCCATTTAGGCTACAATATAGATAAATGACCTATTTCACTTATAGAAAGTTTTCAGAATTCGACAGTTTTAAATGACATCGATTTTGTTTTGTTTATTGTGACAGTATTGAATTATACTTTCAAGTTCCCCTATCTGATGTAGCAAATTGATGATCAAATTTGTTTATAGATACATATAAGCTAACAGTTGCCTTAAGTTACTATGATTTTATTAAAGAGGGCGCCGTAGTCGTATAAACGATTGAAAACGAAAATTTAAAAAACAGCTCTGAATTGTGATCAAACTTTCTTCATTTTTTTTCAAGTGGTCACGGGTATGCATTACCGCTAAATGAAGAGCGGGGTCATTAAAATGAAACAGTAATAAGGTTGAATAATATATAATGCTTGTGTAATAACCTGACACTGTTTCTGTTGCAGGTGGTCGACATGCAGGCTGTCAACGAAATCATATCCATTTTGGAGAAATTCAATATCACAAAAGAGTTGTTGGAGGTAATTATCCATTTATTAATTTTCAAACACGTTATTACATTAATAGTCAGACTTTTTTATCGAAATTATCGTCATCATCAGACGTTAATACATTGATAGCTATGACAAAGTACCTTACGACGATTTCGTAGGCTCAAAGCGTGTCAGTGAAGTCAGACTTATGATGTAGGGCATAGAAAAAGTATCGATACTTTGTAGTATCGAGTACTTTGCCTTTCGATACCTTTAATTTTTTACTCGATACTTTGTATTCGATACTTTTACTCATTGAATACTTTTAGTCAAGTATCGTACCCAGTTTATTTCTGATTGTTTTAAAAACAAACCAATACAGCAACAAGCTCTATTACAGCCTGTAAAAAAAGATGAAATAAGCCATTACCTATATGCACAGGTTGACCACTTTTCGTATAGCCTTTAATAATCTTCGCGCCATATGCAATGCACACTGGTTAGGTAGTTGTAAGCCTCTTTTTAGGAAACATAAGATATTGACATTGCCCTCATTGTATATCCGGGATATCTGTCTATTTGTACATTGGTATCTGGATTATTTCACTAAAAGGTCAGAATACTCCAAAAGAAATACTAGATACCCAAACCAGTTAATTATACTAACATGCTCTGTACAAATTATGAAAAGAAATGTTTATATTATGGCGATAAACATTTATAATCAATTACCAGTCCGCTTTAATAATATGACATATAATCAACTCAATATAAATTTAACAATATGGCTACTCTAACAATGTTTTTATAGTATTAAAGAATATTTACAAAATAAATGAATTTGACATACATATAATTGACATATAAATAGATTATAAATGTACCTACTTAGATAATTATCCTAACATAAATTTGCATACCTAGAAGGTAGAATAAGAGATATTGTAAAATTGATATAAGATCTATTTTGTATACCTTATTCTAGCAAATAAAGAAATAAAGAAAGAAATATAAATGGAAGATATGAAAGTTGTTTTTCCAAAATTGCACATGTTGGTTGGCACGAGAATATTTACCAATCCTTGCAATAGCAGTACCCTCAGAACTTTTATTTTCTAAGTACTAAAACCCGAAACCGTTTATCACTGAAACCGCTCGATAAATTTCTATTTTTAAGCGAATGACGGAGGAAGAATGGGAATTTTAATTATGTGTGTGTGCCTAAATAATGAACAAAATTTATATAAGAAGTAATTAAACATAAGCAATTTAAGCTTGTGTTGTGAATTAACAATAGTCGCTGTTTTCTATCGAATATAAAATCTCATATGAGGCTCATGGCGCCATGAGAGAAATGGAATGTCTCAGTATGAGTCAACATTGGATGGTACATTAAAATAATAATAATAATAATCGACCCATTTATCATTCCACTGTTGGAATATGGGTCTCCTTTCATATTGAGAGGGTTAAGGCCATTTTATGCCATGCTGACCAAGTGCGGATTAGTGGACTTAACACATCTCAGATTTTTTTTTATACATTAGGTGTGCGCAGGTTTCCTCACGATATTTTCCTTCACCGTCAGAAAGTGATATTTAAATTTTAAACGCACTTTCGTAAAGAGGTGCGCGCCATGGATTTGAACCCAGCACCCCCTGAGTGAGAGGCTTTATTCTTAACCACTAGGCTATCACTCCTATATTATTTAATTTAATATGCAACAATGGTACATTACAAACACGCATTGAGTGCTGCGTCACATTACTCAACCGTCACAATTACGAGAGAATTTTGAATCGTGTCGTTACTTGCGATGAAAAGTGGATCCTGTACGACAATCGGAAACGCTCGTCACAATGGTTAAACCCAGGTGAACCGACCAAATCCTGTCCCAAGCGAAACTTGACTCAGAAAAAGGTACTGGTGAGCGTTTGGTGGTCTAGTGCTAATGTTATACACTATAGCTTCCTAAGATCTGGCCAGACGATTACTGCAGAAGTGTAGTGTCAACAACTGGAAATCATGATGGAAAAGCTAGCCGTTGAACAACCGATACAGGTCAATTGCTCCAGCCCACTGCTGCTTCACGACAACGCTAGACCCCATACTTCAAGACAGACGATTGCTAAATTAGAGGAGCTGCTGTTGGAATG
>DWJK01003054.1:0-13659 GCA_018248815.1 Croniades pieria auraria
CGTTCTTGAGTTATAAATCGTGTAACTAACACGACTTTCTTTTATATATATAGAAGATATAGATATAAATATTATTATTATAACAAAATACGGGGTCCTGTACGGTTAGATAGTTACAGACATACAAAGTAGGCTTCTTTTTGAACTTTACCGTTCGCTATGAAATATGTTTGTTCAAACGTAGCGTAGCGTAGCTTAGCATAGCGTAGCATAGCGTAACAACGTTTGTAACTTGTTACCACGCATTTTTCACTATGCATGAGATTCTAAAGCTGCCTTTATATGCGGTTGAGAGACAGTGCTTGGTATATGCTATTTTGACTGGCTTGCGGGGCATGGTAGACAGACAATACATTGTAACCTACTGCATTTGCATTTTTCACAGATAACTTCGACAACACATGTATACTTTCTCGCTAAGCTGACAGAACTCGCCGATACGATATTCTTTGTTTTCAAGAAGAACTACCGTCAGATCAGTATCCTCCATGTGTATCATCACAGTTTGATGTTTTTGTTGACATGGATAGCACTCAAGTATGAGCCGACATACAATACAATCTTCCTCGGAACCTTGAATTCTTTTATCCACATGGTGATGTATACCTACTACGGGCTATCTGCCTTTCCCGAGTTATCCAAATACCTCTGGTGGAAAAAGTACATAACTAAAATGCAAATTGTAAGTACTAATTTATTTTTGAAATTTAGTAGTATGTACACCTGTATTTGTCCGAAGGGGGAAGCAGAATATCGTAATATTTCCAGGTTTAATCTGGTATGTTATACGTTCCGTATAATAAGGGATGAGCCTATTGCCATACATCGGGTACAAATCCGAACTCCAAGCTAGGAACTCCAAGCAACTGGGAATTTTAAGTTAGACGACAATAGCAGCCGAACCAAAGACCGTATTCAGGACCTCTCACTGAACAGTCGCGTTTGCAACCATTAGAACAACGGATGTCATGAGCTCTATTAAATACATGGAGCGTAATAAACAAAAAAGTCTTATTTCATTTATTTTTTGGAGATGTTTTTAGTTTTTTCTGTCTGTTTGTGATAGACAAAATCCAATCCAATGCATTTTCATATTGATTGTCGGGAATATGTTTAACATTATAGTTTTATAGTCGACGTGAGGAAAAACTTCAGATTTTTCGATGTTTCATTTGAGACAAGTATCAATCTCTATACAATGCAGTGATTATAATATCACGTGACCAAAATGCCTACTTGCCATTTCTGTATAGAAAAGTCATATCTGTATCTGTCTGGCCCATTGGTATAGTGGTTAGCGGACCTAACTGTTGATGAACACAAGTATTTGTTCTGCGTATGGGTGTAACAATATCTAAATAAGTATATATTTGTGTGTGTACGAGTACATGCAATTTATCAGCCGTTTGGTTACGATGACACAGGCTCTCCTGATGCTTACTTTGGGATCAGACGGCCGTGTGTGGAGATGTTCCAAAATATTATTATATGATCTAGGTATTATGAACATTTTGTTTCAAACTGATAACTCATGTATATTAATAGTTGACTACGATTTGTCTATTTTCAGACCCAGTTTGTTTTGGTGTTCGTGCAGGTAGCAGCAAACTACACCTGTGCAGGATGTCCGCCGTCTTACACGTTGCTTGCCGTCATACTAACTAATGCTATAATATTCATTGGTCTTTTTTCAAATTTCTATCTACAATCATATAAAAAAGCAAGAAAAACGGTTGAATAGATTTTAAAAATTCCACAATAAAAAATACTAGTTTGTGAATTATAAAAATGTGTTTATTAAATAAAAAAAAAAAAAAGACGACCTAGACACTAGATTATCACAGGTTGAACAGGACGCCCGTCAAAGCAACTTAGAAATACATTGCTTACCAGAACATCGCCAAGAAAGTCTTGTTAATACTATTACTCAACTTTGTAAGGTCGTTTCCTTTCCTATATCTGAAAATGACATCCTATCTTGTAATAGAGTTCAGAAAATGAATTCGTCGTCAAAATTGCCTAGAACGGTTGTATGCAAACTATCGAACAAATTAAAAAGGGATAACCTACTGGCTGCAGTATTGACGTACAACATATCAAACCCTAAGCAAAAGCTTAACACAAAGCTTTTAGGTTACGGTGACACTGAGAGACCAGTGTACGTATGTGAACACCTCACGCCCTCGAATAAAATTCTACATGTAGCAACTAGAATCCGAGCCAAGGAGAAACATTATAAATTCGTTTGAATACGTAATGGCAAAATCTGTTCGAAAAGATGAATCGTCACCCACACTTGTCACCACCCATATAGACTTCCTAGATAAACTTTAAAATTGTTATAGTATTTCTAAACTACACTATTATTGGTGTAATTAGTATTATAGGTATTATTCTTAACTTACACATATACAGAGGTTTTAACGACTAGAAACATTTTAAGAACTTTATTATGTTCATTGAGTTAAATATTTACTACCAAAATGTTAAAGGAATGCGTAGTAAATTGCAGGATATCTATAAAAATGTTCAATCTTGTGATTATCAAATTATAGTCTTAACTGAAACTTGGCTTAACGATACTATTTTTGCAGAAAAATTTTTAGATAATAGGTACCAAGTTTTTAGAAGGGACAGACAGTCGTCTACATTGAATGGGGGTAAGGATGTCGGCGGTGTCCTAACAGCGGTAAAACATTCCTTATGTGCTCGTAGAAATACAAGTTTTGAAAGCAGGTGTGAAGATTTGTAGATCACTATTGAACTTCAACATCAACATACCAGTAGTAAATTACACTCATGCGCTATTTACTTGCCACCTCCCGTGAAGTTAGATTGTCTTTTAGAGTTTACTTCAACGTTAGAAAACTTCATTGGTACCATGGATAATGTGTTACTTATTGGCGATTTCAACTTGAGCCAAATTGATTGGGTTCTCACAAAGACGCTAGCATACGTTGAACCACAAAACTGTTGTCAGTTCCCAAGTCTGTACATCTCTTATTGATTTTTCTAATGGTACTTGTTTAAAACAATACAATAGCGTTAAAAACAAACAAAATAAAATTTTGGACCTTGTTTTTTCAAATACATCCCTACCAATCGCAATTATTCCTACCACTGATATTATTTCCAAAATTAACGAATACCACCCACCTTTATAGATAGTTCTAACAACATCTAAGCATCATGTACTTACACCTAAAATGGATAGAGTCTTTAAATTTCATAAAGCGAATATAAGCTTGTCTCTAATATTGATAAGAGACAAGCTTGCTGCAATTGATTGGTGTCATGAATTAGATCCTCAAAAGTCATTGGATGAAAACACTGAAAAATTTTACAGCATTTTAAATAATATTATTGCCGAAGTGATACCTAAGAGACAATCACTTAAAAATAATTATCCTGTTTGGTACAATAATAATATCATAAAAATATTGAAAGAGAAAGAGAAGTATAGACGTCATATGAAGAAATTTAACAATAAATTAGACGAATACGATAATAATTTATTGAAGAAAAGAGCTTACACACTAATTAATATCTCTTACTCGAATTATATAAAAAATGTTCAAGCGAATGTTGTTAAAAATCCAAAGTTCTTCTGGACTTATGTAAAAACCAAAAGAAAAAATAACTGTGACACGCCTAAATTTATGAAACTGCGAGATACGGAAGCTTCTGACGGTGAGAGTATTGCTAACTTATTTTGTAATCATTTTGTTTCGGTTTATAAGCAATCTAAGGATATCACTAACCATTGTCAAATTACTTATAATGGGCCTTGTGATTCTCGATATTCGAGTAACATAGTTATAACGAGTGCGGAAATTGAAGATTGATTGAAAAGAATAAATATATCAAAAGGTAGCGATGCGGACGGCATTCCTCCAATTTTCTTTTTAAATTGTGCTAGTTGCTTAACAAAACCACTTGAAATGTTTTTTAACAGATCTTTAAAAGAAGGAGTATTTCCAAATTTGTGAAAAGAAGCAGTAATAGTACCAATACCTAAATCTGGGGACAAACATCAAATCGAAAACTATAGACCTATTAGCATCCTGTCTGTACTAGCTAAAATATTTGAGCAAGTTATTACTCCCTACTTGACTTGGCACATGAAACAACCGATTGTATGATTCAATTATATGCTGCTGATCTTAAGACTGTTAGAGTTGTACAGTGTACAAGTGATCAAGAGTTATTACAAAAGGACATCGACGGTATTGCTAAATGGTGTTCTGGAAATTCAATGGATTTAAATGTGGACAAATGCCTACATATAAAGTTTTCTCGCAAACATATTAAATATGAATCCTTCTATTACATAACTGAAACCAGATTAAAAAGAGTGGAAGAAATTGAAGATCTAGGCGTTGTTATCGATTCGGAAGTCAGGTTTATTAATCACATAAATTATATATTAAAGAAGTGTTATAAAATGTTAGGATTCATAATTCGTAACACAAAGCAATTCAGGTCACAACTTGCTGTTAAGACTCTATATAATGCTCTCGTTCGAAGTAACATCGATTATTGTGCTCCTGTCTGATATCCGACCTATCAAAACAACATACAGCGAATAGAATGTGTACAGAAAAAGATTTTACGCAGATTGCCTTTTGTCACCAACACATATAACCATTTAAAAATCTATGAAGACCGTTTACGTCATTTTAATCTCCTTCCTTTATATAAACGAACTGAAATGCTAAGAATTATGTTTTATATAAGTTATTTAACCGATGTATTGACTGTCCGTTCCTACTGTCTTCAGTTAATATAAACGTTCCTAGATTTTCAGCAAGACTCAGTTGTTATAAACCATTTTATACATTCCTCAGTCAAGTCAAATATGCCAGTAATTCACCTCTGAATCTTGTTTTGAAAAACTACAATACTATATTCCAAATCACCGACATAGATATTTTTGCGAACTTTCAAGGAATATTTAAGAAAAAAGTTTCTCTCGCATTAAGTTCATAACATATAATGTTTTGCTAAGCCTACATTGTCTTACACAGTTATTTATATACCTACTGTAAATTATGTATGTATTTCTCCTTTTACTTGATTTAGTGAAATCGCACTTTAAATAATTACTGTATTGTCTGATTATGCCTTAAATAATTGTGAAAGTTGTGCAAACCTTTAATTTAAGTACATAATTATGAAGTGTTTTTAGGTTAAAATTAGAATAAGATTTTTTTTATGTACTTGGTTGGTATGCCTTTTTAATAAATAAATAAATAAATAACATTATTGCAATACACTCGCAACCTGTATACACTATTAATTTATTTATTAATGAGTACCAAAAGTTCTACTATATTTTGTTGATATTAAATTCTAACGTGGATAATGTCCCACACATATGTATTAATACAATTTTAGCTATAATGTACCATCAATGTTGGAGCGACAGTTACTTATGCCCAGGGTCCACACGCCGCGTATTTAGCTGCTTCTAACATACCTAATACGGCTTCAATTGGCAACCTTTGCCCTGCCCTACACTTTTACTCTTGAATGTTTTAATACGTACAAGGTAAAGAAAACATCAGGCATTAATTATCTTAAACTGTAAAGAAAGCTTTAAATAGTACATGGTTTTGTATTTGGAAACAGATATGTGAAATTTGACTTATATTTTTTCTTTCTTTGAGCTTAAGGTGGAGCCACATCTGATGTATCATCAGTCACATAACGCCAGAATAGTCAATTAGATAATGAAACGTACTTCACACACATTACATCATATGTATGAATGGTAGACGTTACACGGGGCGTTAGGCAATCTAGCGTACTAACTGAAAATTAACTTGTATTATTTCAGTATCAAATTTAGCCGAATAGACACAACCGTCGATACATCCCACGCATCTTCCGTCAGATGTGCGTCTTCCTTTACTCTAATCATAGTAATCTAATAGATAGACAGTTACATAAACGACCTTCCATCTTAAGCATTCCATTCAAAGTTAAGAACTTGACTAATTTCACAGACGTTCAAAGATGAAACTAAAATGTTAAATATTCATATTAAACATCGCAACAAGTACTGAAACACATTCACGACGAAATTTGATGTCGACGGTCATCGACTCACGGCTCAACTGCCGCTGGTCGACGTATCCGTTATATTAAACCGTTGTAATAACAAATGTAATAATCTTACCGTCAGTTGACGGGCCGTTCGCGTGATACATTGCTGTCGCGTGTTTAGACCGTAAAGTTTAATTTCTTTACACGTACATACGTACAAAACACTCTCGTATATTGCGAGGTGTGTGGAAAACATATTATTGTACATAAATATAACTTTCTTAAGCTTATTGTCAATATGTGTCACTATCTAATACGTAGAGCAAAAACATCATGTTACCACTAATTGCTTGGAATATTGTTTATAATTAATGCATATAAAGAGAAAAACAATGAGCATATCAAATTGTTCTTCAACGGTATGCAAGCTGTACAAAGATGAACCAGTTTATGTAAACTGATATAATCTTTTATCAGTAACACAACAGATTCAACGAAGACGAAATGACACAACAAAGCATTTCATAATAAGACGTATATCTAAAAACATACTTTCTGTCTGTTATAAATCATGTTTAAATTGTTAAAGAAACGAGATAAAATCAAATTCCAAATTCATTTCCTCTATTCTAATTTATTCTCTTAATTCGTAAGGAAACATTGTCCAGATGGTATCTGCTATGTTGTTTCAAACAAAAGCCATGTAAGTACATACAAGGAATGTTTAATGGAGAGTATTTCCTCACAAACTGTCGATTAGAATCAAGATGTTGTCATGTACATATGGTGGAATATTATCGTCATCATTATCATCATCATCGTGATCATCGTCATCATCAGCCTATTTCCGTCTACTGATGGACATAGGCATCTCCAATGGCACGCCACTGAGTACGATCTTCAGCTCTTTACATCTAACCACTGCCATCCACTTTGCGTATATCGTCACTCCATCTAGCTGGAGGGCGTCCTACGCTACGTTTGCCTAGTCGCGGTCTCCACTCTAGAACACGTCTGCTCCAGCGACTTTCGGTTCTGCGACAGATGTGACCAGCCCCCTGCCACATCAGTTTGCTAATTCTCAGGGTTATGTCGATAACTTTAGTTCTTTGTCGGTTCGCCTCATTTCTAATGCGATTCTTCAGAGACACACCGAGCATAGCCATAGCTCGCTGAGCGACATTAAATTGGTGGACCAGTCGCACCGTCAGTATCCACGTCTCGGCTCCGTAGGTCATGGCAGGTAATATTGTCGTATTAAACCCGTATTTGATCTTTAGTGTTTAGAACCCTTTCTATGAGAAGACTGGCCCGTTGATCCATTAATTAGTCAAGTTGAGTACTGAGCGGAGGTGGTGGATTCGATTCGTTGTCGCTTGGTCAAGTAAATGTTCTGTGTATTAATGCAAAAAATTTATTTGTTCAAATATGTAAGTATATACCAATAAGCTGCATTACCCGTGTATATAATGTAGCTTATCAGCCCTCTGGTCACCAGGCTATACTCATTTTGGCATCCGATGGTCCTATGTGAACATATCCCAAGTCTTTTATTTATTGCCGTCACAAGTGGCAAGTAAAGTTTTTTAACTTTTTCATATTCGCAATTGAATGAGAAAAGCATAATAGCCCCGAAATATAAAATAACTTAATTCTTTATACTCGTACCATTGCAGGTTTTTTACTAAACTAGTTTAACTGTGAAGCGTGATTAGTTACGGTAATGCATATATAAATATAATTTTTTTATCATTTTATTTATGTGATGATATAAAATTTGTGATAATATATAATAACGTTGCACGAAGCATGTCATTATCGTACGTCTTATTTGAAAATGTTTTTAAGTTTTATGTGGAAGCTAAAAATGAAGTATACAGCAGGGAACGTACAGTTTAACATTTTCTCATATTTTAAGTTACAACACTCCGACTGCCTGGAGACAGATATTCATTCCACATCGTATACATACAGCATAATCTCGAACATGACTCTATCAATAGTTATAAATACTAATAAAATTAGTTCGAATACAAATTTCGCGCCAGAAACTGGTTAACTTAAAGCACGTTCTATTCTCATTCATAGTCGTATTGTAATTATAATATGTATTGTTGGTGTTTAGAGCGAGGCCGCTACTGTAGTGAGCGCAGCTGCCACGTCTGTTTCGCTTTTGTACACTATGATTTATGATCATAACACTCTTACGGTATATTAAAATGAAAGGGGGCTTTAGTTCGAATTATTCTGCCTTTTCCACAGTTTATTTTTCATAAAACGTATTTTATTACATCTTTTTATTTTCTGATAATAATAACGCTCTCTACGGTGAGCCGATTTGTTATGAGGAAGCGGATTTTTTAAATATAATTTTTGATTAGCATGAAGTTGATGACTTCCACCCAACCATAGTTTGATACGACATCAGCGAGGATGCGGTTGCATTAATACAAAGTTAGTATTTTTAGGAGCTTCAACGAATTAATCAAAATTTATCTACTAGTCATCAGTGTACTAAGCAATAAGCGGCGTACTAAAATAATAATACTAAAATCATCACACAGATATTCCTAGGTAGGGACCGAACCCGCATCTCCTTGTGTTGCAGTAAAGCTTACCAACCGCTGAATGAATATATCAGACAAAAACCTAGCAAAAGATTACACACAGTTGAGATATAGTACAAACTTTATCACTGCTATAGAAACGTGAATGAAGGAAAAAACAAAAGGTGTGTTTGGAAACTTCGCACCGCGCCGACCTCCGCGTCCGTCGCACACAATAGGTTTTCTTTTGCTAATTATTTATAATTACACGCAGAGGTTTGCCGTATTTTCGGTCAAGAACAGTATTCGGCTCGGAACTGTCGCTGTCATACTAACCTTCTCGTATATGGTGTTCCATAAAGCATTCAGACCATGCGTTTAAATTTAGTTGACTGTTTAACTTAACTAATTTTCACACGACAAATGAGAAAATGTCTACCGTGTTCAATGCACAGTTTTATACTAATTGAAACTGTGTACGATTAAACTTATATCGGATATTGCGGAAATTAAATAATGCTTAATATATATATAAGATTAAGGGTTGTTTTCTTCTTGAAGCATAACACAATGTGATTCATCTAAAAATAGAGTATTGTTTATGAAATACAAATAAGTTTTACATTACTAATATCAACTGATGAAATACTAACCTAAAAACAGAGAATCGACTATTAAATGTTCATGCTTTACTATTATTATTATAAAAACTTGAATCGTCTTTTGCGCTTTTGAATTAAAGCAAGTTCACAAACATAACTGAGTTTTAATGATATTATTAAACAACATTTGTAGTTTAACTATAATTTATTATTCAATTGAAATAATACGACACGTTTTACGTTCTCCTCACTGGTGGCTCCCTCTTAGGGCTGAACTCAGACATACTCGAATGTCAATATCAACACAAAGAATATTATCTATGTAAGTATATATTAATATATGTGTGTGTGTGTGTGTGTGTGTGTGCGTGCGTGCGTGCGTGCGTGCGTTCGTGCGTGCGTGCGTGCGTGCGTGCGTGCGTGCGTGCGTGCATGGGTGTGTGTGTGTGTGTGTGTGTTTGAATATATACATACATATATTGAGTTTATGTACTGTCTGGTTACCATGACATAAATTCTCTTCAAACCTATTTTAGAATCAGATGACCATCTGTAGAGCAGACCTAAGATAAAACATGTACAGCTGCGTATGGGATGCAGTAAATGCGTGATCGAAAACAAACAAACGTAACATCTTTGGCATTCTTACATTTTTCTTAACATTGACATAATCTTACTTACTACCAAAGTCGACTCGATTCTTGTAAAATTTTCTCTATCATTTAGAACGCCATTACCTATTCCTAATAATTATAGTCGTTTTGAGTTCATCTCGTCTTCTTACTGCACCTGAATGTTCAGTGCAAGGTCGTCCGTACTACACGCTGCCGTGAACAAAACAGGTAATTGAACACTATTTATTGTTTCCTACGATAGTGGATACAATTTTGTGTGTGCTTCGAAGGTTACCGCTGCGATTACAAATGATAAGTTATATATATTGTTTTAATGTTATTAACACATGTTATCTGTTCATATGTCCGTAATTCCAATGATAATACTAGGAAATAATAAGAAAAATACTCCAGCACAGCCTAATTTGGGATAACACGGCATAGATTCTGCCTAATTTGAAATAAGATGGCACAGGTGACGCGTATTTGAAATCTGATGCACGTGCGCTAGTTACCTCGAGGTATTGTATTATATAATCTTATTGTATGTATTTTTATTTTATTATGTCCTGTTTCTTTGAGCTACATATAGTTTCCACTAATGTGCGCTTACCACAAAACTTGAAGACAGTTTGGTCAACATTAAAACTCACAAATTGCCATATACCCGTCTATAACAGTCTAGCAGTGTGCTGCGACAAGCGAGACGTTTATATAAAGTATAAGAATTCCCAATGACATATAGTTGAATTACACGCACAAACTCCGAAGTCGGAACTAAGCGCGTAATCATAATGATGCGTCCATCAATTCAGCATAAACATTCATTTGTTCTAGAGCTACATTAACAACATCCTTGGCAGCAAATGATGGTATGTGTTGGTACACGATTTGACATTTGCGTGTAAATAGTTGTACAGGTCACATAATTTACAATATGTCCAATTTACAATATGTCCAAGTACAAATGTTGAATTTAGCGTGTATTTCAGATTCGTACAGTTTCGGTTATACAGCAAGTAAGTCTCAAGAAATTAAGGAATTTTAATTTGGTGTTAATTAATTATATTAATTTTAAAAAAATTAAGTAATTTTAATATGTACCTTGTAATTTAATAGTTTATTCATTATTTTTGCATTCGTTTTACATTACAACCTAAATTTAAAAATATGTAAGACAATCATATTTTAATCCTCGACACATTAAATGTACTAAACCAGCAGTAATTATTAGCTAACAGCTTCGCTAATAAGAGAAGTGAGATCTGAATACCGAGTTTTTCCGAATTTCCTTAAGTTTTAACTTCTGTCATGTATTATATAACGTTTTCCAACAGCCTAAAAAGAAATTTATGTTCTTCGCTACTCAATGTGCGATTTGATAAGTACGTGTCGATCACAAGAACATCGTTGACCCTGCCTAACCTTACGGCAAATCGAATAATAGTCTTTAGTCGACATTAATTTTGAAACAAAAAGAAATCTGAGCGCAATGGAAATGGTATCACGTCCGTAATCATTTGTCGGAGATAATTTGCGTGAGTGGCGCATGACGGTCCATCTGCCGGCCAGCCGTTACATAAAGATGAACCTTACTTTCAAAATAGAAAGGATACAATAATGTTACAGTCATCAATATTAATTGTGGCACAAGGTACAAGAGACGCGGGTAGTGAAGAACAAGCGCCTGACAATGTAAAATTTTTTAAATGTCACAACATAACTTGCGCCATATGAAGCTGAAATGACGGTAATAAACATTTAATTAACTCGAATGTGTATTATAAGATTTCGTAACCTTAGTAATCGTTGCCTAGATTACACTTTATAAATGTACTTAACATAACAACACTCTAATAATGTTTTATTGGCTAAGTAAAAAATATAGGCATAGTTTGATAGTTTTTACGCATTAAAGTCATAGTGACGCGGGGTAAAAGTTATAACCAGATAAAATTCTTATAGATTCTGTTTATCCAAAAAGAATAACACCCGTATTCTTCCCTTAGTTCTAATCTGTTGTACATCTAAGAAATTGATCATAACCGCAGTCGTTTAAAACATTCAATTACATAAATTTCTACAACAGCCTCGTAACTTGTAAAACGTCTCTTCTTTAGAGATTTTTCATAAGAGAATACATACAAACTATGTTCATAATCCTTGTCGTCTTAAAAAATAGTCGTGGTCAACAGTGGAATGATAAAAGGGTTGATGATCATGATAACATGGACATATACATACATATATTTGTCACTCTTTGCTCTTATTGTCAATACGTTTATATCTTGTCACTTGGATCAAAACCAAAATGTAGCGTCGTGAGCGAGGGTTCGATGTCTCTCGGCGACCATAAATTATGGCATTCGAGGCTCTTTCTTTCTATTATTGTGCCAAACGATGCCATTTGGCCCGCAATTTTTGTTGCATTCGCATTTCACGATGCCTCTCAAATCTGTCAACATTCAATCATAAAATATATCGATCACGTAAGAGTCAAGGAATGTGTCTTTATGCGCAATATGGAAATTGTGCTGATAGGCCTTTTTTAAATTGGGTACTTCCAGGGCGTTTGATCTCCTGGCACATTTTAATGGGTTATTCCAAGATTTTATTTCTTACAAGTTTCTCTAAATAAAATTCTTTAAATATTATTAATTATTTTTGTACGTAACTACTCGTTTGTGAAGTCGGTAGCCCTCTCTGCTGAATAGGGGTTGTGTGTTCGATTCCTACGCAGTATAGTTATTTGTGTGAACACGAGGCTGTCTTATGAGTCTGAATGTATAATCATTTACACAAGTGGGTATATGTATTTACATAAGTGCGTATACGTATATAAAAAATATTAGTTTTACCCCCGACTTCGTCTGCGTAGGGCTAATTTAGGTACCATGAATTCAATTAATTACAAAAATCTATATGTAACATGTATATATTTCATGTCCTCATTAAAGGTTTAAATTATCTCTGTAATCAACTTCATCATAGTGAGCCCAGCGGTCAGATCGTGAAAGGGTAATTTCATATACCTAGTTTTACAATCCTCACAGCAACCAATACGGGGTTGCTGTGCTGTCCTCCAAGATTGCACTTAAGTCACGTGACACACTATGGTCTTAACCTTCTCATTCGGAGAGAAATTCCGTGATCAATAGGCAAAAAGGGTAGTGATGACAATGATGAACGTAGACTGCGTAATTGGACATCATAGTCTGGAAAATTTTATTCTTATTACTTATCTAAAAACAACATTTAAATTATTAGTGTTGTCGCTAATCGAGCGTCGTTACACACCGAGTTCAGCAGCGTGTAACCACTTTCATTGCTCGCGCGTTTACTCGCTCGGCGGTGCATTAACGTTTGTTCCGCTTGAAGAAGCATAGAGTTCGTTTAATTTTACTAAAGTCAGCGTACGACGGGTGCCTCGTGCCCAAAGTGGCTACTGTCCATAATTGACACAACACAATACGTTATGGAACACGTTTTATGTAATCGTATTAATTAACAATAATCAAATAAATCTTATGCCTACAGTAATATTCTAAGTAGCTCGATGATGTCCCTGGGCGGTAGCGGCCCGAACTTATCACTGCCTGGTCATTAGCTACTCTCCTCACATAATAAAACAGCTGCAAGAACTCGTAATAAAGATTAACCATAACAATATGTAATGACTCACAAATTAAAAACGATTTGTTTAAAATATGAACTACCTACTACGTACTCTCTACCTAATCCGTGAGGGACTTTGTGTGAAGATATATATGTATATATAAATGTGGATAAGTACACTAACATGTAAAGTTTACCACAATTTGCCCAAATTTAAGAACTACTAAAATCAAT